>CAJQUW010003802.1:600000-860788 GCA_907163375.1 Prostheceraeus crozeri
CCCAACCCGCTGTACAACAATCTGAAGTCCACCGCAGCATGGTCCGCTGTACGACAATCTGAAGTCCACCGCAGCCCAACACACAGTTCAACAATCTGAAGTCCACCGCAGCCCAACCCGCTGTACAACAATCTGAAGTCCACCGCAGCCCAACCCGCTGTACAACAATCTGAAGTCCACCGCAGCCCGGTCCACTGTTCAACAATCTGAAGTCCACCGCAGCCCAACCCGCTGTACAACAATCTGAAGTCCACCGCAGCCCAACCCGCTGTACAACAATCTGACGTCCACCGCAGCATGGTCCGCTGTACGACAATCTGAAGTCCACCGCAGCCCAACACACTGTTCAACAATCTGAAGTCCACCGCAGCCCAACCCGCTGTACAACAATCTGAAGTCCCCCGCAGCCCGGTCCACTGTTCAACAATCTGAAGTCCACCGCAGCTCGGTCCGCTGTACAACATCTGAAGTCCACCACAGCCCGGCCCGCTGTACAACAATCTGAAGTCCACCGCAGCTCGGTCCGCTGTACAACATCTGAAGTCCACCACAGCCCGGCCCGCTGTACAACAATCTGAAGTCCACCGCAGCCCGGTCCGCTGTACAACAATCTGAAGTCCACCGCAGCCCGGCCCGCTGTACAACAATCTGAAGTCCACCGCAGCTCGGTCCGCTGTACAACAATCTGAAGTCCACCGCAGCTCGGTCCGCTGTACAACAATCTGAAGTCCACCGCAGCTCGGTCCGCTGTACAACAATCTGAAGTCCACCGCAGCTCAACCCGCTGTTCAACATCTGAAGTGCACCGCAGCCCAACCCGCTGTACAACATCTGAAGTCCACCGCAGCCCAACCCGCTGTACAACATCTGAAGTCCACCGCAGCCCAACCCGCTGTACAACAATCTGAAGTCCACCGCAGCCCAACCCACTGTACAACAATCTGAAGTCCACCGCAGCCCGGTCCGCTGTACAACAATCTGAAGTCCACCGCAGACCGGCCCGCTGTACAACAATCTGAAGTCCACCGCAGCCCGGTCCGCTGTACGACAATCTGAAGTCCACCGCAGCTCAACCCGCTGTTCAACAATCTGAAGTCCACGGCAGCCCAACCCGCTGTACAACAATCTGACGTCCACCGCAGCCCAACCCGCTGTACAACAATCTGAAGTCCACCGCAGCCCAACCCGCTGTTCAACAATCTGAAGTCCACCGCAGCCCAACCCGCTGTTCAACAATCTGAAGTCCACCGCAGCCCAACCCGCTGTACACAATCTGAAGTCCTCCGCAGCCCGGTCCACTATTCAACAATCTGAAGTCCACCACAGCCCGGTCCGCTGTACAACAATCTGAAGTCCACCGCAGCCCAACCCGCTGTACAACAATCTGAAGTCCACCGCAGCCCAACCCGCTGTACAACAATCTGAAGTCCACCGCAGCCCAACCCGCTGTACAACAATCTGAAGTCCACCGCAGCCCGGTCCGCTGTACGACAATCTGAAGTCCACCGCAGCCCGGTCCGCTGTACAACAATCTGAAGTCCACCGCATCCCGGTCTGCTGTACAACAATCTGAAGTCCACTGCAGCCCGGTACGCTGTACAAGAATCTGAAGTCCACCGCAGCCCAACCCGCTGTACAACAATATGAAGTCCACCGCAGCCCGGTCCACTGTACAACAATCTGAAGTCCACCGCAGCCCAACCCGCTGTACAACATCTGAAGTCCACCGCAGCCCAACCCGCTGTACAACATCTGAAGTCCACCGCAGCCCAACCCGCTGTACAACAATCTGAAGTCCACCACAGCCCAACCCGCTGTTCAACAATCTGAAGTCCACCGCAGCCCGGTCCGCTGTACAACAATCTGAAGTCCACCGCAGCTCGGTCCGCTGTACAACAATCTGAAGTCCACCGCAGGACAACCCGCTGTACAACAATCTGAAGTCCACCGCAGCCCAACCCGCTGTACAACAATCTGAAGTCCACCGCAGGCAAACCCGCTGTACAACAATCTGAAGTCCACCGCAGCCCGACCCGCTGTTCAACAATCTGAAGTCCACCGCAGCCCAACCCGCTGTTCAACAATCTGAAGTCCACCGCAGCTCGGTCCGCTGTACAATAATCTGAAGTCCACGGCAGCCCAACCCGCTGTACAACAATCTGAAGTCCACCGCAGCCCGACCCGCTGTTCAACAATCTGAAGTCCACCGCAGCTCGGTCCGCTGTACAATAATCTGAAGTCGACGGCAGCCCAACCCGCTGTAGAAGAATCTGAATTCCACCGCAGCCCAACCTGCTGTACAACAATCTGAAGTCCACCGCATCTCGGTCCGCTGTACGACAATCTGAAGTCCACCGCAGCCCAACCCGCTGTACAACAATCTGAAGTCCACCGCAGCTCGGCCCGCTGTACAACAATCTGAAGTCACCCGCAGCCCGGTCCGCTGTACGACAATCTGAAGTCCACCGCAGCCCAACCCGCTGTACAACAATCTGACGTCCACCGCAGCCCAACCCGCTGTACAACAATCTGAAGTCCACCACAGCCCGGCCGGCTGTACAACAATCTGAAGTCCACCGCAGCCCAACATACTGTTCAACAATCTGAAGTCCACCGCAGCCCAACCCGCTGTACAACAATCTGAAGTCCACCGCAGCCCGGTCCACTGTTCAACAATCTGAAGTCCACCGCAGCCCAACCCGCTGTACAACAATCTGAAGTCCACCGCAGCTCGGTCCGCTGTACAACATCTGAAGTCCACCGCAGCCCAAACCGCTGTTCAACATCTGAAGTGCACCGCAGCCCAACCCGCTGTACAACATCTGAAGTCCACCGCAGCCCAACCCGCTGTACAACAATCTGAAGTCCACCGCAGCCCAACCCGCTGTACAACAATCTGAAGTCCACCGCAGCCCGGTCCGCTGTACAACAATCTGAAGTCCACCGCAGCTCGGTCCGCTGTACAACAATCTGAAGTCCACCGCAGCCCAACCCGCTGTACAACAATCTGAAGTCCACCGCAGCCCAACCCGCTGTACAACAATCTGACGTCCACCGCAGCATGGTCCGCTGTACGACAATCTGAAGTCCACCGCAGCCCGGTCCACTATTCAACAATCTGAAGTCCACCGCAGCCCAACCCACTGTACAACAATCTGACGTCCACCGCAGCCCAACCCGCTGTACAACAATCTGAAGTCCACCGCAGCCCAACCCGCTGTACAACAATCTGAAGTCCACCGCAGCCCAACATACTGTTCAACAATCTGAAGTCCACCGCAGCCCAACCCGCTGTACAACAATCTGAAGTCCACCGCAGCCCGGCCCGCTGTACAACAATCTGAAGTCCACCGCAGCCCAACCCGCTGTACAACAATCTGAAGTCCACCGCAGCCCAACCCGCTGTACAACAATCTGAAGTCCACCGCAGCCCAACATACTGTTCAACAATCTGAAGTCCACCGCAGCCCAACCCGCTGTACAACAATCTGAAGTCCACCGCAGCTCGGTCCGCTGTACAACATCTGAAGTCCACCGCAGCCCAAACCGCTGTTCAACATCTGAAGTGCACCGCAGCCCAACCCGCTGTACAACATCTGAAGTCCACCGCAGCCCAACCCACTGTACAACAATCTGAAGTTCACCGCAGCCCGGTCCGCTGTACAACAATCTGAAGTCCACCGCAGCCCGGTCCGCTGTACAACAATCTGAAGTTCACCGCAGCCCGGTCCGCTGTACAACAATCTGAAGTCCACCGCAGCCCAACCCGCCGTACAACAATCTGAAGTTCACCGCAGCCCGGTCCGCTGTACAACAATCTGAAGTCCACCGAAGCCCGGTCCGCTGTACAACAATCTGAAGTTCACCGCAGCCCAACCCGCTGTACAACAATCTGAAGTCCACCGCAGCCCAACCCGCTGTACAACATCTGAAGTCCACCGCAGCCCAACCCGCTGTACAACAATCTGAAGTCCACCGCAGCCCAACCCGCTGTACAACAATCTGAAGTCCACCGCAGCCCGGTCCGCTGTACGACAATCTGAAGTCCTCCGCAGCCCGGTCCGCTGTACGACAATCTGAAGTCCACCGCAGCTCAACCCGCTGTTCAACAATCTGAAGTCCACCGCAGCCCAACCCGCTGTACAACAATCTGACGTCCACCGCAGCATGGTCCGCTGTACGACAATCTGAAGTCCACGGCAGCCCAACCCACTGTTCAACAATCTGAAGTCCACCGCAGCCCGGTCCGCTGTACAACAATCTGAGGTTCACCGCAGCCCAACCCGCTGTACAACAATCTGAAGTCCACCGCAGCCCAAACCGCAGTACAACAATCTGAAGTCCACCGCAGCCCGGTCCGCTGTACAACAATCTGAAGTCCACCGCAGCCCGGTCCGCTGTACAACAATCTGAAGTCCACCGCATCCCGGTCCGCTGTACAACAATCTGAAGTCCACCGCAGCCCGGTCCGCTGTACAACAATCTGAAGTCCACCGCATCCCGGTCCGCTGTACAACAATCTGAAGTCCACCGCAGCCCCTTCCGCTGTACAACAATCTGAAGTCCACCGCAGCCCAACCCGCTGTACAACAATCTGAAGTCCACCGCAGACCGGTCCGCTGTACAACAATCTGAAGTCCACCGCAGCCCAATCCGCTGTACAACAATCTGAAGTCCACCGCAGCCCAACCCGCTGTACAACAATCTGAAGTCCACCGCAGCCCAACCCGCTGTACAGCAATCTGACGTCCACCGCAGCCCAACCCGCTGTACAACAATCTGAAGTCCACCGCAGCCCGGTCCGCTGTACAACAATCTGAAGTCCACCGCAGCCCGGCCCGCTGTACAACAATCTGAAGTCCACCGCAGCCCAACCCGCTGTACAACAATCTGAAGTCCACCGCAGCCCAACCCGCTGTACAACAATCTGAAGTCCACCGCAGCCCGGTCCGCTGTACAACAATCTGAAGTCCACCGCAGCCCAACCCGCTGTACAACAATCTGAAGTCCACCGCAGCCCAACCCGCTGTACAACATCTGAAGTCCACCGCAGCCCAACCCGCTGTACGACAATCTGAAGTCCACCGCAGCCCAACATACTGTTCAACAGTCTGAAGTCCACCGCAGCCCAACCCGCTGTACAACAATCTGAAGTCCACCGCAGCCCGGTCCGCTGTACAACAATCTGAAGTCCACCGCAGCCCGGTCCGCTGTACAACAATCTGAAGTCCACCGCAGCCCAACCCGCTGTACAACAATCTGAAGTCCACCGCAGCCCCGTCCGCTGTACGACAATCTGAAGTCCACCGCAGCTCAACCCGCTGTTCAACAATCTGAAGTCCACCGCAGCCCAACCCGCTGTACGACAATCTGAAGTCCACCGCAGCATGGTCCGCTGTACGACAATCTGAAGTCCACGGCAGCCCAACCCACTGTTCAACAATCTGAAGTCCACCGCAGCCCAACCCGCTGTACACAATCTGAAGTCCACCGCAGCCCGGTCCACTATTCAACAATCTGAAGTCCACCGCAGCCCGGTCCGCTGTACGACAATCTAAAGTCCACCGCAGCCCAACCCGCTGTACAACAATCTGAAGTCCACCGCATCCCGGTCCGCTGTACAACAATCTGAAGTCCACCGCAGCCCGGTCCGCTGTACAACAATCTGAAGTCCACCGCAGCCCAACCCGCTGTACAACAATCTGAAGTCCACCGCAGCTCGGTCCGCTGTACAACATCTGAAGTCCACCGCAGCCCAACCCGCTGTACAACAATCTGAAGTCCACCGCATCCCGGTCCGCTGTACAACAATCTGAAGTCCACCGCAGCCCCTTCCGCTGTACAACAATCTGAAGTCCACCGCAGCCCAACCCGCTGTACAACAATCTGAAGTCCACCGCAGCCCTACCCGCTGTACAACATCTGAAGTCCACCGCAGCCCTACCCGCTGTACAACATCTGAAGTCCTTCGCAGCCCAACCCGCTGTTTAACAATCTGAAGTCCACCGCAGCCCAACCCGCTGTTCAACAATCTGAAGTCCACCGCAGCTCGGCCCGCTGTACAACAATATGAAGTCCACCGCAGCCCAACCCGCTGTACAACAATCTGAAGTCCACCGCAGCCCGACCCGCTGTTCAACAATCTGAAGTCCACCGCAGCCCAACCCGCTGTTCAACAATCTGAAGTCCACCGCAGCCCGGTCCGCTGTACAACAATCTGAAGTCCACCGCAGCTCGGTCCGCTGTACAACAATCTGAAGTCCACCGCAGGACAACCCGCTGTACAACAATCTGAAGTCCACCGCAGCCCGGTCCGCTGTACAACAATCTGAAGTCCACCGCAGGCAAACCCGCTGTACAACAATCTGAAGTCCACCGCAGCTCGGTCCGCTGTACAATAATATGAAGTCCACGGCAGCCCAACCCGCTGTACAAGAATCTGAAGTCTACCGCAGCCCAACCTGCTGTACAACAATCTGAAGTCCACCGCATCCTGGTCCGCTGTACAACAATCTGACGTCCACCGCAGCCCAACCCGCTGTACAACAATCTGAAGTCCACCGCAGCTCGGTCCGCTGTACAACAATCTGAAGTCCACCGCAGCCCAACCCGCTGTACAACAATCTGAAGTCCACCGCAGACCGGCCCGCTGTACAACAATCTGAAGTCCACCGCAGCCCGGTCCGCTGTACGACAATCTGAAGTCCACCGCAGCCCAACCCGCTGTTCAACAATCTGAAGTCCACCGCAGCCCAACCCGCTGTACAACAATCTGAAGTCCACCGCAGCCCAACCCGCTGTTCAACAATCTGAAGTCCACCGCAGCCCAACCCGCTGTACAACAATCTGACGTCCACCGCAGCATGGTCCGCTGTACGACAATCTGAAGTCCACCGCAGCCCAACACACTGTTCAACAATCTGAAGTCCACCGCAGCCCAACCCGCTGTACAACAATCTGAAGTCCACCGCAGCCCAACCCGCTGTACAACAATCTGAAGTCCACCGCAGCTCGGTCCGCTGTACAACAATCTGAAGTCCACCGCAGCCCAAACCCGCTGTTCAACATCTGAAGTGCACCGCAGCCCAACCCGCTGTACAACATCTGAAGTCCACCGCAGCCCAACCCGCTGTACAACAATCTGAAGTCCACCGCAGCCCAACCCGCTGTACAACAATCTGAAGTCCACCGCAGCCCGGTCCGCTGTACAACAATCTGAAGTCCACCGCAGACCGGCCCGCTGTACAACAATCTGAAGTCCACCGCAGCATGGTCCGCTGTACGACAATCTGAAGTCCACCGCAGCCCAACCCACTGTTCAACAATCTGAAGTCCACCGCAGCCCAACCCGCTGTACACAATCTGAAGTCCTCCGCAGCTTGGCCCGCTGTACAACAATCTGACGTCCACCGCAGCCCAACCCGCTGTTCAACAATCTGAAGTCCACCGCAGCCCAACCCGCTGTACAACAATCTGAAGTCCACCGCAGCTCGGCCCGCTGTACGACAATCTGAAGTCCACCGCAGCCCAACCCGCTGTACAACAATCTGAAGTCCACCGCAGCCCAACCCGCTGTACAACAATCTGAAGTCCACCGCAGCCCGGTCCGCTGTACAACAATCTGAAGTCCACCGCATCCCGGTCCGCTGTACAACAATCTGAAGTCCACCGCATCCCGGTCCGCTGTACAACAATCTGAAGTCCACCGCAGCCCAACCCGCTGTACAACAATCTGAAGTCCACCGCAGCCCGGTCCGCTGTACGACAATCTGAAGTCCACCGCAGCCCGGTCCGCTGTACAACAATCTGAAGTCCACGGCAGCCCGGTCCGCTGTACAACAATCTCAAGTCCACCGCAGCCCGGTCCGCTGTACAACAATCTGAAGTCCACCGCAGCTCAACCCGCTGTTCAACAATCTGAAGTCCACCGCAGCCCAACCCGCTGTACAACAATCTGAAGTCCACCGCAGCCCGGTCCGCTGTACAACAATCTCAAGTCCACCGCAGCCCGGTCCGCTGTACAACAATCTGAAGTCCACCGCAGCCCAACCCGCTGTACAACAATCTGAAGACCACCGCAGCCCAACCCGCTGTACAACAATCTGAAGTCCACCACAGCCCGGTCCACTATTCAACAATCTGAAGTCCACCGCAGCCCAACCCGCTGTACAACAATCTGAAGTCCACCGCAGCCCGGCCCGCTGTACAACAATCTGAAGTCCACCGCAGCCCGGTCCGCTGTACGACAATCTGAAGTCCACCGCAGCCCAACCCGCTGTACGACAATCTGAAGTCCACCGCAGCCCAACCCGCTGTACAACAATCTGAAGTCCACCGCAGAACGGCCCGCTGTACAACAATCTGAAGTTTACCGCATACCGGTCCGCTGTACGACAATCTAAAGTCCACCGCAGCCCAACCCGCTGTACAACAATCTGAAGTCCACCGCAGCCCAACCCGCTGTTCAACAATCTGAAGTCCACCGCAGCCCAACCCGCTGTACAACAATCTGAAGTCCACCGCAGCCCGGTCCGCTGTACAACAATCTGAAGTCCACCGCAGCCCAACCCGCTGTACAACAATCTAAAGTCCACCGCAGCCCGGTCCGCTGTACAACAATCTGAAGTCCACTGCAGCCCGGTCCGCTGTACAACAATCTGAAGTCCACCGCAGCCCGGTCCGCTGTACAACAATCTGAAGTCCACCGCAGCCCAACCCACTGTACAACAATCTGAAGTCCACCGCATCTTACATCATAAAGTCAAAGCCAGCACATTAGATTTCTTGTCCATGTAGCAGAGCAATTATGCACATGAAGTTCATTTGAGGTTTAAAAAAAGATATGAGACATCACGTGTTATCCAAATGCGTATGCACTCAATAATCAACGCAATCCAGCACCCGTTTACTTATTGTGAGTTATTCCCCAGGTTATATGTATCTAAGATTGTAACTGAAGCAACGCGGAAAATGATCAAAGTACAAACATAAGTCACTGCTAATTATTGCGCAATTCAGTCTGTTTTTCTCACTTTGTTTTGATATTTTGTAATTTTCTGTAAAATATCAAAATTCAATGCTCTTTATACAGGGCGGTGGACGACTGTATTAACAGAAAAGTAAAAGACGCTATTCTTGATTGGAAGGTCATAGAAATTTATTTTGAGAATTATAATATGTATGGGTAACCTTGCATTTATTTAGCATATGTGTTTATATTGTTCACCATTTATATCTATACATTCGAATGTCAGGATCCTGACAACGGGATGCAACAATTCTGGAAATTTTGGAACACAAGTCTCTCTTGAGGTTGACTAACAACAGTGATGAATTGTCAAAGGTCGGCGATATGTTTTAGTGTTCTCGAAAAAAATATCCTTATATACGCTAAAATCCATAGGCATCACATCTGATGAACGCTGTGGGCATTCAATGACAGAACGCCTACCTTATCGTCTGTTGCATGAAACGAGGAAGGACTGCCAACTTGCTTGATTAGCACTCAGCAATTACAAGACAAAAAAAATTTCTTCAGAATTGTCAGGTCTTGTCGCTCCTCTTTTGAGCTCCGCATAGCAGAGGCCGTGCAGATTCGACTCACTTCTCCAGTATTATGTATTCACAAAGAGTATTTATTTGATTGCCTGTTAGTTTGAGGTATAGAAATTCTGGTACTTTATTTGCAGTATTATTTTCCTTTTCTGTATACTTTTAATTCTAATTTTATTGTTCTAGGCACAGAATTAGACAGTTCGCCTCTTCTTCTGTTTGTCTAGAAAGGACACATTGGAACATGTAACGTCAATGAGATGGCACAATCTGCTGACTAAATACCATAGCAATCGAACAATGAGCAGTCAGTTCAACATTAAACACGCCAAATTGTGCAAAGTTTCAGTGACTGTTATCAGCCAGATCACACCGCAAAGAGACACAGACGATGTCAAGTTCTACAGAGAAGTTTGTGAACGTTTTTTCATGCGCCTGCTAACTTTCTTTAAAATGATCGGAGGACCCAACATTATCGAGAAAACTTTTGCGCGATGATCTGAATTCTTCGAATCTGAAGGAGTCGTGGCGATCGGAGCATTTTGAAGGAATTCAGAGCAATCCGCAAGAGGCGCACGACTGCTTTCCTATCTCTGTAATTTCTTTTTGCCCACTTAATAAGTTCCTGCATGTGCCATTGTTTTGAATCAGTTTGCACTTCTAGGAAAGTGATACGATTAAACAATCTAATTCTGTGTTTCTAGGTCTTCGCTTTTCAAGCATACGTATTATCTTTCTTCATTGTTGATATCTGTGTCAAAGAGTTAGGCTACATGTGCAATGACGTCACACTACTGCGGCCGCTCGCGATGATTTGCTTTTTGCGCTATGATTTGATCGCATGAACGTATCGAAATTGTCAGTTTCTGCCGTACCAGCTTGTAAAAAGGCAGCGAGAGCTTAAGCTGATCAATATACTTTTATATGAATAACTTCCGCATTCTCAATGTCCTTTATAAATTCGCTCATACTAAACAAGTGATCAAGTAAACACGAACTGCTGTAGTGAAATGGGGTGGTACACCATTTTGCATAAAAATATCCTATCAAAATCCTATCGCTTCCTCGGTTCCTCAATTGCTGCTTGCAGTCGATCTAGATAATTTTATTCATTTACTGTACCCTCGGATCCATAGAAATTGACAACAATAAAACCTCTAGAATGGAAATTAAGCTTCATGCAATGCACAATAACGGCACATAAATCGCACGCATTTTCACTTAGATGCACCTGCCAACGTCTGTATCATTGGGTTAGAATCAGTCACATGAATCAATCGAAGCTTTTCATTGGTTCCTCCAACTTAGTTCCCCCGGATGTGCCGCGACCTTGAGTCAATTTCCATTCTAGCGAACTTCAGATAAACAGTTTATTTCTATGCTCGGACCTATTCCATTTGAAGATATCTCTGCCTATACTGTAAAACCAGGTTGGTTCAGCTGTGTTTCAAGTTCGTTTGAATGATTCACTGTGTCCCAATAAACACAGTTATGTCTGTTTACTAGAGCAGATAATTTGAGCTGTGCTTCGTCACTCCAAATTATCAAAATCATGAATTCAGGATTGCTACGATATTCATTAAGTAACAAACGGGCAGTTTGCAGCTATCTCTGATAGCTAATCTGGCGTGTGAGTTTAACTCATATGCGAAGCCTAGTTTGTAGAAGTGATTCCTGTAACCCATCGATAAAGACCCGCAGATGCCTCTGTACAAGGCGCAGGCAGCTTAGTTAGCAAGAAGAATGATCAAACATTAGATTTAGTGGGTATTGTTGATGCACTCATGCGCTACCCTGTATTTTCAGTATTGTGAACGCAATGCCACAAGGCCCACTACCCCAGCAGCAATACCGGACCTCGGGTTGCAGGCCGGCCCTCCGTGCATCCAACTCTGGTCTGACATTGCCAACAGTTGTTGTCTTCTAACTTGACAAAGCGAAGAGTTCGATTTCTATGAGAAAAAGATGAGGTTGCAGTCTGTGCAAGTCCTACCTACCTCCCCATCGTAGGAACAGGCTGAAATGCGACCTCTGACCTCCTCAGCTGTCCCCACCTCGATATCCTCCCTTTAATCCCTTCGAAACCGAACAGATGGCTCTAAATATCTCCTCTGCACTCATATATTTGTATCTCATCTCAGGTAGAAGTTCATTGGCCAAAACGTCTTCTCCTTTTTTTCTCAAAATGTACCAGAAAGCGGTAAATTACTCATTAAGAAGGGTCATAGTGTAAGTAGTACCTGATTAGGGAACTAACAAGATTACGTGGGAAATTCTTTTTTCAGGGAAAGGCTGATCTAAGTCATCCATTGCCGTTCCCGCCTCACCGTGCGATCAAGCTGAGTTTCCTTCTCTCGTTGCATTCCCACCAATCCAGTTGTCTAGTCTCCCTAAATCACAGACGACAGAGAACACGGACCCACCATTCCTCTTACTTCAATGTTCGTCATTTCTAGCGTCTGTCAGTACGTTGGAAGTCAATCTCCAGCATCTACCTATTGGTCAGTGCTCTTACCTGCGCTCTTTATCACATTCTCTGGTCATTCATATTCTCCTCTACAATCGTGTGTACGTCGCTGTGTTTTCCTTCTCGCCTCTTTATCATCGCTCAACACTTGACGTCTTCTGTTGCGCCTTCGGGGAACGTGCGGCCAATTTCTACGACACTGCGATTAAAGTGAGCTAACTGCCCGTCAAATTCCTGCGTAATCCTCAAGTAATTCATCCAATAATGCGTTGAAATTAAGGCGAGGATAGAGAGCTGGCATGATTCCATCGAAACTTCGTAACCGATGAGCAACAACACAAGATACGCTCTTCTAAGAAGTGAATAATCCCCAAAATCATAGATATCGAACGATTTGCGATTGTGTGTGTGGTGCCTATGGAACCGTGCTTACACTCAGTCAATGCTAAAGCACATGCAAAGTGCACGATGGATCGTGTAGTGTTCTAGGTGTGCGTACTAGTCCGGCAGTAAGAGCGAATTTCTGCAGGGAACGAGGCCGAAAATGGAACTTTCACAGAATGATGTACACCCTATGCCTACTACGAATCTGCACGTCTGCCGAGTTTTACCTGGTTCCTCTTCTTGTCAGACACGATCAAAGAAAAGCACATGGTAAACAGATTGCAGTTTTTGGCAAAAATGAAATTTTCTATGTTTTCAATTATCACATGAAAAGTACCAAGTCTGCAGCCATAACGAGCATTTTGAGCAATTTAATCCACATTCAACCACATTCTCGCATGCATTGACGATCAGAAACATGATAGCAACACATGCACAGCATCGGGAATGACCTGAAGACAATCCATGTCGAAACTTATGACTCTTGGCTGAGTACTTTTCGCTGAATCAAAGACAGCATCGAAAATTTCACTCTAGCCAAAAGCTTCAATCTGTGTTCTAAGGAACTAATAAGGACTAATAAGTCTTTGATTCTGTCTGACAAGAAGTGGTACTGATTACAACTCGGCAGACGCACAGATTTGTAGTAGGCATAGGGTGTACACGATTCTGTGGAAGTCTCATTTTCGGCCTCGTTCCCTGCAGAAACTCGCTCTGGCTGCCGTACGCACGAACTATACGCACGGTGAGGAATTGTTTCCGTCCAACTTATAATGGAGACCTCCACCACCTTATCAGACCACTAATGAGAATCCTAAGCGGTCCATCTCTATATTCGGCAGTAGAACAGAACACTCTAGAAATTGTCCACAGTTGAAAAATGTCTCAAAAGACTGACTGCGTTTGGCAACTTTCCGTTATTTTCGTGGAATTTGCTATTAGATCGCGGAAAATGCAATGAAATTTTGAGTTGCATTTAATGCGGCGCAAAATGCGAAACTGATGCAATTACATCCTCGGTGGATGTGCGCACTGGTGGATAGACACTGACAGGTAGACATTATTATCATGACTTTAATGCGCCGAAACCAAGTAAGCAGATCATCTGTCTAGTTTTTTCTTTCCTGTACAGATGTTGCTTTCTTCAATATGTTCTTCTTAGTTTAATCAAGACAGCCTTCAATTTTTGCACAAGAATATATTTGAGTGTTGAAGGACTTTCCACTAAGATATTTCAATGGTTTAGCTTTGATTTCAAATTGTGATCCATTTTTTATGTTTGACAGAAATATGATATGAATTTTTTATGTTCGACTGAAATATGTTTCACATAAATTCAGCATTAGACTGTCTAACCGATGACATAGCGTGACAACACCTTTGATAAAAATGCAAGAATTGTCGATCCAAACGGAAGTCGGTGGAAAAAGTGACCCGTAGAATCTTAATGTAATCAACAGCAGCACCGTTTATCTGGATAACAATGGTATTCACAGAATTCTCAATTTTCCGAGAGCCATATATGCGAACATTTTGTTTTTTTAATTGGGATGTCACGCAAACTGCATGGCATCAAATTCCATCACAAACCAATTGCACACATTGCCTAAAGGAGTAATTGGAGAATGCGACCGTCCGCTAAATCGTCAACGAAGATTATTTTCATAAGCATGGGTACAATACAGTTTCTAATTAGTAGTATATTATGATTTTTAGAACTATTTTTATCGGCTGTTATTCAGCAAATGGCTTGCTACCTGAAGCGACCATGGGAAGTCACATTGGATGAGGAGAAGAATTCAACCTTCACCTTTTACTAAAGGAAAATATGGAATTATTTCAATAACGTGTGGCTTCAGCGCCCTACTCCGCGACATACCAGCTTTCATATTATGAGCTACTTGCGTCGAGCGCGTTTCATGCACTGTCTGTTGGCTTCACTGAATTTGACATCGACTCCACAGTAGAATAACCTTCCGCGGCAATATCTTCAAAGTGAAAATAAACTCTCTCTCTCTCCCTCTCTCTACAGCATACCCCACACACGGTGCCACCAGTAGGGCCACCGATTACTAAGGAAATCAAAAAAGAGGTGCATTACCAAGCACAAGACATTCCAGAACGCATTAACAGCCCCAGTTGTAAAACAAACTCAAGCATTGCTTTTATAAGTGATTTCATGTATTCTAAAACCGGACATGTAAAGCATCATGTTGAATAGCATACATTTAGTCATATATCGCATTGCTAAAGACACTTGAGAATCGTATGCCCACAGTTTGCATGCAAAATATACTTTCGCATGCAACTAGAATAAATTGCGGTGTTGTCCACAACGGCTATCCATATTGGCCTGCATTCTGAATTACATTTAGTCTTCCGTGCATATTTTCAATGGCGAAGGAATTCGAAACGTTCTCCCAATGAGATCAGACCTTTTTATGGATTGAATGAGATTCGGCAATACTTTGTTCAACCGAACTCGTGCTTTAAAACGTCCTTTTCGATTAAAGATCAGATTTCATGCATAACTCCAGCAGCACTAAGTTTTATCTTAGATGAATTTTTCATTAGTTTTTATTATTTACAGCTCAGTTGCAGGTCTCACTTGGCGCAATGACGTAGCACTATAATTCTTCTGATCACGACTTCACATAATTGCAGAAAAAGGATAGGAATGTTCGTAATAGTTGTAGAGTATTTCCAAATCTGTAGATTCAATTATTGAATTCATGAAAGATGTGATGTTATCGAAACTACTCTGCCATTAAATTCCCATTATTCCATTATAGTTGCCTCAATGAGACGGTCAACTTTATTCAATCCCAAAAGTATTTCATCCATTGATTCTGAGAAACTTTAGTTTTCAAGTTAATAAAGCTGATATAGCTGGATTTTCAATGAATTACCACGCATTATAGCGAACAATATCGCGAGTCATTCATGTACACAATTAGGAGTTAACAACTGATAATCCTCACTCAGTCGATGTGATGAGTAAGGCTTTGATAAGTGGATAAAAATAAGGAACAACTAAATTCTATTGGATTCATATAGTCCGGCAGCCAGCACGAGTTTCTGCAGGGAACAAGGCCGAAAGTGAGACTTTCACAGAATGATGTACACCTCATAGTCCGGCAGCCAGCACGAGTTTCTGCAGGGAACAAGGCCGAAAGTGAGACTTTCACAGAATGATGTACACCTCATAGTCCGGCAGCCAGCACGAGTTTCTGCAGGGAACGAGGCCGAAAATGAGACTTTCACAGAATGATGCACACCTCATAGTCCGGCAGCCAGCACGAGTTTCTGCAGGGAACGAGGCCGAAAATGAGACTTTCACAGAATGATGCACACCTCATAGTCCGCCAGCCAGAACGAGTTTCTGCAGGGATCGAGGCCGAAAGTGAGACTTTCACAGAATGATGTGCACCTCATAGTCCGCCAGCCAGAACGAGTTTGTGCAGGGAACGAGGCCGAAAGTGAGACTTTCACAGAATGATGTACACCTCATAGTCCGGCAGCCAGCACGAGTTTCTGCAGGGAACGAGGCCGAAAGTGAGATTTTCACAGAATGATGTGCGCCTCATAGTCCGGCAGCCAGCACGAGTTTCTGCAGGGAACAAGGCCGAAAATGAGACTTTCACAGAATGATGTGCACCTCATAGTCCGCCAGCCAGCACGAGTTTCTGCAGGGAACAAGGCCGAAAGTGAGACTTTCACAGAATGATGTACACCTCATAGTCCGGCAGCCAGCACGAGTTTCTGCAGGGAACGAGGCCGACAATGAGACTTTCACAGAATGATGTGCACCTCATAGTCCGGCAGCCAGAACGAGTTTCTGCAGGGAACGAGGCCGACAATGAGACTTTCACAGAATGATGCACACCTCATAGTCCGGCAGCCAGAACGAGTTTGTGCAGGGAACAAGACCGAAAGTGAGACTTTCACAGAATGATGTACACCTCATAGTCCGGCAGCCAGAACGAGTTTCTGCAGGGAACGAGGCCGAAAATGAGACTTTCACAGAATGATGTACACCTCATAGTCCGGCAGCCAGCACGAGTTTGTGCAGGGAACGAGGCCGAAAATGAGACTTTCACAGAATGATGTGCGCCTCATAGTCCGGCAGCCAGAGAGAGTTTCTGCAGGGAACGAGGCCGAAAATGAGACTTTCACAGAATGATGTACACCCTATGACTACTACGAATCTTCACGTCTGCCGAGTTCTAGTGAGTTCCTCTTCTTGTCAGACAGGATCAAAGAAAAACACATGTAAATCCAATGGGATGCAGATTGCAGTTTTTGGCTGAAATCAAATTTTGTATGTTTTCTCTGATTAAACGAAAAGTACTAAGCCCAGAGTCATAATTTTTGACATGAAATGTCTTCAGGTCATTTCCTATGATGTGCATGTGCTTTTATCATGCTTCTGATCGACAATGTATGTGATAATGTGGTTGAATGTAGATAAAGTTGCTCAAAATGTTTGTTAGTCGACATTAAGAGGCTCTCCAAATCTAGATGTGTTTAGCTTTATAGACAGAGGTGCATGAACATGAAAGGAAATGACTTGAAGACATGCCATGCCAAAAATTATGACTCTGGGCTTAGTATTTTTCGTTTAATCAGAGAAAACATGAAAAAATTCAATTTAAACCAAAAACTGCAATCTGCGTCCCATTAGATTTACATGTGTTTTTCTTTGATCCTGTCTGACAAGAAGAGGAACTCACTAGAACTCGGCAGACGTGCCGATTCGCAGTAGTCATAGGGTGTACATCATTCTGTGAAAGTCTCACTTTCGGCCTCGTTCCCTGCAGAAACTCGTTCTGGCTGCCGGACTGATAATGCAGACAGCTTGCAAAACTATGTAGCATCAGCTGACAAAATTGTATTCGACTGAAAGTTGAACGAGACGATGGACGCTTGCTGTGTTCTTCAGTTTATCAGATTCAGCAGCAAACATGCAATAGTAATATCAGTCTCCGAATCAATTTGCAAAGCCTTAGTGAAGAACTTTGTCCAATCAGCCGTAGTCCATTTCCAAGAACTCCAATTGCTATGACTACTGCAACATCCCGCACTCAGAAAATAAAGCAATGCCATCAGCGTAGAAATAAGTCAAATATGCTGCGCAACGTATGCAGCAAAACTGTAGTCTACATCTCGAAAAACTTGGATTTATAGTTTTAAATACAAATTTTATTTTATTTTATATTATTAGACTATAGCTGGGCATTTGTGGGGTTCCGAACTTATGAATATTCCAGAGTTAAACTTTGCGAGCCAAACTACTTGCTAAAATGTTCAAGGTTAAGTGAGGATCTATGCAAATTCCTGGATTTCTGAAACTCGACATTCATAGTCTACTCATTAATGATACCATTGGAGTCATTTGCGGAATCCCCAAGTGCTCGGCGACACATCAGGAATCTTATACGGCATTCCGTCACTCGGCGACAGCATTGGAATCCGTCACAGCACCCCTTCGGCATCCCAGTTATCGGTGGCGTCATGGATTATTTCGGGGCACCATACTGCACGTCGGCACCTCAGCTGAGAATTATTGCTCTATCAGGACATTCGCGTATACGTGTAAATCAAATGAATAGTTCGAATAGTAAAATATGAAAGCTTTTGATATTAAATTTCAAATGCTAATGTTAGTGAAATTGCTTTGAGAATATTTATAGATTATTTTTGTGCCTACAAAATTATTTGCATGACTGGAATATTCTAAGTCAACTCATAATGAACTCTACCTCAACGCATCAAAAATGTTGCGAAAGAATTTTCATTTTCTTTCTTAGTCAATTCGATCCTTCTGGATTTGAATCGGTTAAAGGAGAAGCTACTACGTCAGTCACAGAAATTTCAAAAATTAATAATTTAAATTGACACCTGAATTCCATAATTTCCTTAAAAGTCCATCCATAGTCAAAATTGTCAAATGATGATGATATTTGATATTTGACTTTTAATTGCGCATTTGCATAACACGTGATAAAAGTTTATTTGATGCCTTACTAACTATTGAGTATTGAGACTATATAAAGTTGAATGACATTTAGTCTCCACGCCTTTCCACTCGCCAGCGACATCTGTTTCTCCCTGGGTTTGAACTCTTTATCTCAGATCATTACTCATTGTCGTTAGTCACTGAGCCCCGGCGTCACGATTCCGCATTTCACGACATAAGTACAACGCTGTCGGGGATTCTATCCTCCATGGCCTTTTTCTGTTATCCTGAAGAAAGGGCACTCGAACAATAGGATATAAATAAATACAGCTGTCATTCTCAACCTACGATTTGAATTTCGAGGAACACAACATTCAAACCTCACGACAATGGGAAGATGGAAGTATCTGTTTTGAAACAAATCCGAAATATTTTCATAGATGAAAATGATTAATTGATGAGATGAAATGAGAGAATGTAAACATTTTTTCTTAATGGCAAAATGTCTCCTCAGGATAACGTACAAAATCATTAGATGCATGCATTAAGGAATTCAAAATTGTCTTTGAAAATATGTTGATACACTATTCCCGAATATCAATATTTAAGATGTAGTTCCGTTTGAACGCACAAGAAAGTGCATCTCAAAAACAGTGCGAACTGATTCAAGTCTGTTATGCACTTAACAGCTTTATCATCTTGCAAATGACTAAGTCTAGCTAGATTAAAGCTGATGTCTAAGTGTGTGACCTGTTCAATTGTTAGCAAATTCTTCTGAAATGTCATTTGATGTCAGACTTTTTCTTTCAACTTGTTGAGTCCTGTTGTGTGGAGAAGTCTCTCTTCTGTTTCCAGAGGTCATTCAGCTTCGGTAGTAGTGGAGAAATCCGAATTCAGGCAGTGTCTCTTGAAGAATGAGATAGAAGATTTCGAATTTCAGGCTTCCGTTTGATACTTTCTTACATCATTGCATGCGTCCGTTTTGATCGTTTGAAAAAGTTGAATGGAGTTTTAACTGTTGAAACCCTCGGCATCCATCGCTTTTGAATGGTCGATCTAACAGTATCAGACTGATGCAGCACTTGCTTCTTTGTCATGCATGTGAATTTGCAGCTAGCTTGAACATTTGACTATCTGTTGTTTTTGCTCATTTTATACTAATCTGAAGCAAAAAGTGTTAAACTAAGAAATGCTTTGCACGCGGGGGAAAATGCAAACAGAAAATTGCAATTTACTTTTAATTAAGAACAGTGGTCATGGTGGATCGTTAATTCATGCAAGCGTGATTTGGCTGTTTCATGTGATCATGACAAATTTCTGCTTTATTCATTTCAATATCACAATGACTACTTATGCAAAGACCGGCTTCGTGTGCGCCAACTATGTGCATGTACATCTAAAATATCTAATGGAATAACGACATTAATTTACCAACACCCGCACTCGACCGACCCGGGAATCAAACCAAGGTCCGCGGTGGAGACGAGCCCGCACCTTCTTCACTAGGCCACATGAACGGTACAAAAGGAATGGGAGTGAAGGCAGTATTCATCCCCAACGGCCTATTGTCCTATTATTGTCCTTTGTCGTCATCTACTAATGCAGGATGACGTAATCGAATGACATGCTGATGTACTGTCTCGCAACAATATCAATGCTGATATCATTCTGTCAATTATAATAGCTGTTGACATTACTACCTCCACTCGCATTCATATTGCACCGTCAGTGTAGGCCAGTGAAGAAGGTGCGAGCTCTTCTCCACCGCGGACTTCGGTTCGATTCCTGGGTCAGGCGAGTGCGGTCTGTGAATCAAGGGTCTTGGTGTCTTTCATTGACTTAGTCGTCGCTATTCTCTTTCGATATTCAGCATCTACGACAGAACTTTATTGTCACCATGCACATTTGATCAGCACTGAGATTGAAAACAATTCATTGTCGATTTCCAACAACGCCCGAAATAGAGAAGGAGGCCTTTCCATGAATTGTCAGAAGTGCTAATGGAAATTTCAACTGCTTGGCTAGAATAATACAATTTGTTAAACGTGGAATGGCTGTACTGTAGCTTCTTGACTCAATGAAATGTATTGGAAATTATCTTATCAAAATACCCTCTTATCACAAGATAGCGATAGCTAGCCACTGGAAGCCAAAATCGTTAAAGGACCGTTGCCATGACAACGCATGTCCTCGAAGTGATGCTCCTTTCAATGTAATTTCAATCGCACTCACAAAGGAGGGAGTCGCCTCTGTGTCTTCTACAATGTGCCAATTTTTTCAAACATTGACATCAATTTTGCTAGAAACCCCAACAACTCGTCGAGATCAAAGCCGACCGGATTGCAAAGACATCGTCCGCGCGCAAGCCCAGCCTGAGACAAAACTTCAAGAAGTGAAGAAGAGTCTGAATTTAGGATTTGCACGTCCTAAAGCACACAGCACAGTGTGTTGCAAACTATAGAATCGTCATGAGCTTGTGTTGATTTCTCGCTCCTGATCATCACGATACGGATCGTATCATATGGCTCTATAATTTCTCTCGCTCACAGAAAAATGACAGCAAAATGATAGTTTTCTGCTTCATTTAATAGAATCACAACCAAACGTTATTGTATCTTTCAAATATCGCTGATCTTAGTGAGTAATATCTGCTTGATTGATGCAATGACCATGAAATGATTGATCGCAGATGTCATGAGCTCTTCCCAACTTTGATTGATTACTTAGTTTTGGCATTAAATGGTTGTCATTTGTTACTTCTGTGTCACTTTCGAACCGCTCGACTTTGGCAGCTGATGAGGTCAATCCATGAAATGAAGTAACTTTATCTGCTTTACACAGAGGCAATGTTGTAGATTATGTCATCAATAATTCAGCAATAAAATAAGATCTAGCCATCGGTTGCTCGCAATGCTGAATTAGAAGGTCAAAACAAGCAGTCCATTCCGGCCAGTTTCAAGAATCAGTTTGAACGTGTGCCAATTTGCCAGTAGAGTGTCTAAAATGATATTTAATGAATGCCCGTCGAAATTTCACTAACTTGCTAATTACTAATCTGCAACACGTTCCCGATTCAATATCCGGTTTCAAAATAATGCACCATGGGGTTAATCTTTCTTTTTCCTCGTGATTCATGTCCCTTCAGCACTGCATACAATTGACGAAGCAATACTTGTACACAGATATTTCGAAAACTGGCCGATGTTCAAGGCACATGTTTTTTTTGGGCTTTCTGCTTTTATCTCAGTATTATTCTTTTCCTCCCCTCATGATTTGGGGATGCATATCTGCTCTGGGCGGTTTGTGGTTCCTTCCGAAGAAGACGACGATCAATGGCACAGTGTACCTGAATATTTTGAAAGAGAAGTTAAGCTTATGCATGAACATGCGAGACCTCCAAGTCTTTCAACATGACGGCGCTCCTTGTCATCGTCGCAAGGACGTGAAAGAATGGCTTTCAGCTTAATGTCAGTCGTCCGACATCAATCCCATCGAGAACTGTTGGCACATTTTGAAGGAGAAAGTGGGGCACTTGAAACCAAAATCAATCTCCGATCTGGAGGAGAAGATCAAGCCGGAATGGTGTCAACACATCACAAAGGATTATTGTGAAGGATCAAGAAGGACTATTGTGAACAATTAATCACTTCGATGCCTGCACGGCTGAAAGCAATTATTTTAGCCTGTGAACAGTGTACGAAATACTGAGTGTTTTGGTATCAATGATTATGCAAGAAATGTTTTGTAATAAAAATCGATTTTTTAGATAACCTCATTGTTTGATTCTCTTTTGCAAGCAAATCTATCGATCTTTAGATGAAAATGGGGCTTGTAGAAATAATAGCTGCTACTATTATGCTACCTTTACGGCCACGGCTGTATATCTAAGACTTGACAATTCCTAATCGGCTCTCATAGCATTTCGTGAAGATCATTTGATGTAGATTTTGATTTCGATATTCGAAAAAAGGGTTCGTAGATTGTTTAGCCTGTGTAGATCTTGCATCGAGAGTGCTTGACAAGAGTCAGTTTACGTCTCTATCTCTGTCCATGTACCAAGTTTATTTATTAATATTGTAATGATTGTTGCAACGAGAAAGACTTAGAAATGAAAGACAATGCGAGGCAATTTCTAAGTAGATTTTAACAAATATTGAAAAAGTTTTCTTTTCGACAACAATATTGTAAATTGAATTAGTAGCTATGAAAAAGTGCATCATGGAAGTCGGTGAATCTTTAGAGCTTGGGTTTATTGATATTCAAGCTCTCTACGTAGAGATGTGGTAGTCTCCGGTTTGATTCGTTACACAGACATTGCGGAATAGGGAAGCCACCGCTAAGGGCAACGGTTGGATTTCGATGAATTTCTAATGTTTATTTACCTGACTGTCATCGCGTTCTTGAAGTCATCCTTAAATGCCACGGGATATCTTCCTGTCTTCTCTTCTCATAGTATTCAGGCATTTGGCTACCTGTGTTCATTTCCTCCACATCATTGGTAGGCCTATTTACCATTTCTTTTGCACTATTTTGAATGATATAGAATAAATTTGTTCAGGAGATTATTATCACGCTACAATTCATCGGAAGAAAGGAACAGTGTCATTCGGTATTTCATGGATTAGAAAGTAGAAGTTGTAATTTTAATTCATGCACTGATTATTCATTAGTAGCTCACCACATGAAAATGCGTCATCTACACTTTCTAAAGGCATCATTCATAATCAGTTCAAATTAATGTCAATAAATTGAAGGGATTTATGGTGAGGATGAGAACAAAAATATATGGCACTCCCTTTCGTAACGGCTTTAATAAAATCGAATAGCTAAAAGTATTTACACGGCAAACGTTTCGCGACGCAGTCGCTGCCTCAGTGCACTAAAAGGAAGGTAAAAGCAGTCAGAGCGAGGGGTTTATATATCAAGGTGTTAATACCGTAGACAGAGTATCTCGCATCCAACCAGCTCGTCTTTGCGGTTCAGCTGTGGTCTCCTATCTTTGATATAGCGAGCTTCAGCCAGACGATTTTCAAGAGGCGACCACAAAACCGCAAAGACGAGCTGGTTGGCTGAGACATACTCTGTCTACGGTATTATCACCTTGATATATAAACCACTCGCTCTGGCTGCTTTTACCTTCCTTTTAGTGCACTGAGGCAGCGACTGCGTCGCGAAACGTTAACCGTGTAAATACTTTTAGCTATTCGATTTTATTAAAGCCGTTACTAAAGGGAGTGCCGCATTTTTTTCTCATCCTCACCACGAACACCCTCCGGTATAAGGCTATCAACTATGAAGGGATTTAGATAAAATCTGGCTCAAAATTAAAAATAGAAATAAAACAATGAGAAATTGCCTTACGAAAATGTAAAACTGTCAAAATGACTTATCTCACACATTCTTTTCTCTTTTTCTGATTTCGAAAACATAGAAATTGATATGCAGAGAAACCATGTATAGTAATGTTCCTTGCCAGAATTTTATCTCTACACTGTTAAGCAAAATAGTCCGCATTGAAGGTGCGAAAGGGGTCTGGAGAGGTACTATATGGAGACTATGTGGCCCGCATTACTATGGGGTCCATTTCAAAGGTCCATGCAGTGACTTTTAGGATGGAATAATTTAAAGATTTATGGACCGTTTATATGGTCCTACTATCTTCTGCTTGTCTTCAGATACCTACCCATACCGCAGTAACCCTATTCATCACTTTCCACCACTTTACCCAGAGGACAAAAGTCATACAATTCCTCGGTTGATTTGTCAATTCACATAAATACTTTGCAAAATGTTTGCAACTAAAATTATCAATGAAAATCACTAACTGTATATTTTTTCGACAGATTTTCCAATTCTTTTAATCATTCGATAATTATGTACTTTGTCCATAATAAAATGAACATCAGATGATTTTGTCTGTCATTTCAATTTTAAAATGAGGTATTTTGGCACTTGTGAAATATGCTCACAACACTACTCATAAGATCACCGGACTCGTTTTCTCTTTTGTACTTCAAATACGCACCCATCCAGAATACGGACGGCATTTGTTGCTTCCGACCTTTATTTGTGCCATTTAAATGCGGACGTTATCCAGATTTTATACAGAAGTGCATCTTTCAATTTTTTTCTTCGCATTACCGGTGCTCTACATAATTAGTTATTTTCTTGTCATATCTGAACAAATCATTAACAAAGAACATGCCATTCAGAAAATGCGTCTGATAAATTTCAGATCCTTTTGTGCCCTTAATACGGACCATTCTTCAGCGCTAAAAATGTCTTTTTAAAACTTCAATCTGCTTCCCATTGGATTTATAGATGTATTTTCTTTGATCCGAGAAGAGGAACTAGGTGGAACTCGACAGACTACTCGTAGAAGGGTGACCATCATTCTGTGAAATTCTCATTTTCGGTCTCGTGTCTGCGGAAACTCGTGCTGGCGCCTGGACAATAAGTGTTTTGCATGAATGAGCATGAATGTGGGTTTCTCTTTACAACTGAACTGACTTTGATATTGGTGTGGATCATCATTCATTGGAACTTAGGCCAATTAGGCACCCATTGAGGAACTGTTTTGTGGTTTTGCAGCAAATACAGTTTATCTTACCTTATGCAACTTTTCTGGTTTCATTCAGATTGACGGAAAAGGTTCAGGATTGTTTGGGTTCAGCGTTTTAACATTCCTTCGACTCCGATTGAGTCATTTCTAGAGACTTTTATATTTACCGTGCAAACTGCAAGCACTCAAGTGCCAGGAAAGTCGGGGGATCTTGCCGTCATCAGACGATTAAGAATTTGTCACTCATACGCTGCTGTTTCCTGTGTCGGGAATACATTTAACTTTTCCCAAACTTCAATTAATCATTTCCTAAATTAACTGAATTCTGAAGATTTGAATACGAGGGAACAAGAAGTTTCAACTGCACTTTATGAATTTGTTTTTCAACCTCTTAATTAACGGAAATCTCCTTTTTATTGCTGCTTTTAAAGATGCTAGATTAATTCGAATTTGGAGCATTAATTGTAAAACTAATTTCACCTCCCCTGATTCGGAATAATAGGTGAGAGTTGAAAACAGATAATTAAGTGATATTAGAAGTTGTATCCCCTATATTTTCTCACGCTGAATAATTACGACTTGAGAACTCCCTGAATTGAGAGGACAGGGTGCAATGCGCTCTTACAACAACTCATGCTCATCAATTTGTTCCTCTCTACTTGGCAAATCAAAAGATCAGTGTTCCTCGTGTACAGAATGAGAGATCAAAACAAAAGAATGATGTTATTGGTACAAATTGGCGTAGGATCAAATGAACGCGATGAGATCGTCGTATAATAAGGAAGCGAGTGAGGATGTGACGAAGTTGGTTTTCAAGCGGCGATGATTATTTCAAAAGCAATTTCATTTATTAACATTTTAGTTTTATGGAAATGAAGACAATAAATTTGTGAAAATAATTTCACGAGAGATCTCCTGACGAAATGTGTCCTTTTCTAACTAACAGTTGAACAGAAGGTGGTTCTTAAAATGCCCTCATAACACTTCTTCAAGTTGATGATTGGGAACCATCGATTTGCATTTCTTGTCAAGTCTAACATCAAAGGGAAGTTCTGATGTGAAGAACTTCGTGGACACGAAACTAACATATATATAAGCTTGCGATAAATTCAAACATAAAGGTAATAGCAGAGAACAATTCTCATTTAATCATCAAAAGAAATTGTCGCATTTCGATGTCCTAAGGTCACAGTAATAAAGAAAAGCAGATATCTATCCACAGAATTAAATATTTTGTTTATCTGCTTCGGTTTGCTAGAAGTGTGATTAATACGAAATGGACGGCACATCAAGGAACCTATTAAGTGGGCAAAAAAAGGAATTCCTAATACCTTACAGAGATAGGATAAAAGTCGTGCGTCGCTTGCGGATTAATGTGAGTTCCAGCAAAGTGCTTCGATGGCCAAAATTCCTTCAGATTCGAAGAATTCAGATCATTGCCCACCAGTTTTCTCCATAATGTTGGCCCTTCCGATCATTATTAAAGAAAGTAGCAGGCGTGCGAAAATTAGTTCACTTGATAATTTCACATCCTCGCCTCGGCATTGCTCACTGTAGAGTACATATATTGAATCGAAGCCAGGCATCGATGTGTGTCTTGGTGTGTGCGAAGTGATATCACAGCACGCACGCATCTCTCACTGGCTCTGGTGTCCTCTGCTGACAGCTTATTGTTTGCCATTTCCAATAGCAAGCGATACACGAATTATCCATTCGAGAAGGAGCAAGTTGTCTAATTCTGTGATGTGCCATTTCGATATTACGGTTACATACAATTCTTCTTTTCTAGGAAACCGAAGCGCGCGCAGATGAATCTAATTCTGTGTATTTATCATTATAAGGCGAGACCGAGATAGTACTTGGAGATTGTGGCGTAAGTGCAATCGGTCCGACTGTTGAACAATAAGGCCGCTGGCGTCTTCCATCTTTCATGTCACTCGCTTTTTCGCACATTCCTCATAAAACGTCTTCCATAAAGCGTAAGGCCACAAACAAACCGTCGTTGTCACGGCAATATCGCACATGTGTATTTTTAGCAGCTTTCGTATTTTCGATAAATGTTCTCATTAGTGCTTACCGGATCCTGTGTCGAAATTTAATATATTAATTATTACAACCTAAATCTTGAGGAAAAGTGACCTAAACGTTTGGCCCTGTAATCTCAGCAAGTAATATCGCAACTCTGATGTTTACAACTCTGATGCATTTTCAAAATGACTAATTGGATTGCTAGTCCGGCCGATCGCACGAGTACACTGTAAATCACTCAATACCAATCACATACGAAGGATGCATACCAAAATATTTTTTTCGTATATTTCTGTATTCTCTTGGTATATAGTTGTATGTTTTTCGTATGTTATTTTAAATGTGGTATACTTTACATACTAAAGGCATACCAGCACAATGTTAAAGCAAGGCATCATTCATTTCCAAAGCATGTTGATTTAAGGCCTTTTGTCAATAAAGATCACACTAATGTTACTACTGTTTTGTAAGTAGTGAGATAATGACATTGAAGAGTCATACTTTCAATGCTGCATTCGATTTTAATACATGTAAGTCTAAGGCATTTCATGAATAATCAATAAAGATTCAACCATCAACAGTTATGCACTATGTAATTTTGAAATTAAGCATATTATCAATCCGAAATAAAATACATTGTAATTCATGAACGTAAAAATATTTATGTTTTAGTTATGCAAAAATAGTCTTCATGATCGCACGAAAAATGTCGCTTGAATGAATTGATGTTTATCAACTTGGTTCATAAAGTAGAGGTAACTAAACGTCCTGTTAATGTTGCTAGACAAGTAGTAACGACGACAATCTCGTGGAGCATAAATTTCACAATACATCTCATTTAGTTTAATATCACTCTATCAATCAAAAAATATTCACGACTAGTATTACTGAAGTTATTTGACAGTAGTATGTAATACATATATTTTTTTGCTATGTGACTTAGAGGTCTTCATACCAGAGGCATACGAATGAGGATGAATTTGCATCGGGTCTCGTATATAAAACATGCAAACAACTCGTATTTCAGTGTAAAACAGCCAATCACAGATAGAATAGTTCGTATCGGTACATACCAATCACATACGAAAGTAAGTGAGATGTCGAATGAAAAACACACCAGAAACCTGTAAGCATAGGAGAATCTCGTATCACATGTTAGTTTCAAATTGCATGTGATTTTTTTGTATGTGTATGTATTTTTTGCATCCAGCGATTTACAGTGCACACATGCATGCGTTTTAGCAAGTAATATCGCACATGCGCATTCATAAAATGAATTACACTCAATTACATCCCCTTCTTGGATTCAATTTGTATTTGAAAATATCTTGTCGATAGCAGAAGGATGTTGGTGACCACAATCTAAGATGGCTTCCATTTTCAATAAGAATTGCAATCTACAGACAGTTTTTGTTTCCCCTAAAAAGTTGGCAATTTGACACATAGTAGGTATTAACCAATGGCCTTGAAATCACATATGAGATATTTTCGCGACAACGATGAAATGCAACCATCCCGGTGAAAAAAAACTGTCGGGATCTGTCGGTCAATTGTCGGTAAATTGTCGGCCCGACAATTCTGATCAAATACCGCGTCATTTCGAAAAGTGACATCCGTTTCGCACTCAGTTATCAAGAACCCGAGGTCCAATTTCAAAAACCTGTGGCTCAATTTTGGGCTACTTATGGGTTACCTTGAGAGCCACAGATCTGATTGCTTGCGTTTAAGTCAAAGTTTTGTTAGCGGTTGTCCCAACAGTTTCAAGTTTAAGGTTCGTGTGTTGAGCTATCATCACTTAAGTTTCAAGCGGGGAATTCGTGTATATTTCATTTGCAAAGAGTCGCAAGAGCATCAATTTCTCCATTGCATTTCATTTTCTGTCATGTGTTATCTAGTTTGTTCTAGCTTGAATGTCTTTCATAATTTACGAGTTGAAAATACTCATATTGTGACGATGCGTTCTCTATATAATTGTTAACGGAAACACGATGAATAAAATTTCACCAAGTGCTCTGATTTTATGATGTTCAATATCCACGCAATCAAGTGCACAGGATTACAATTAATCTGGGTGGAGCAACTTTGCCATAGCAGAATGAATCTTAAGTTGTGCACTGTGTCAATCACAGACACGGGTAGATGGCAGTGATTACAACTTAATTCAAATTTTACCTTCGAAAAGGTGAAATAGATAATGCAAATAGAATTTGAGCTGCATCTTCAGTTAACATTCTTACTTGGTCAGGATTCTTCTGAACTACAAAAGTCACACATATACAGCCATGGCCAAAAGTCACCGGACATTGACACTTAGATACAAGTTGAAATATTCAATGCATCGTTTCGACATTCACGACTGAGATGCTAGTATCACTGCGTTGTGTAGCAAGTGTTGTAAAATTCAAAATATATTTCATTATCCAAAACTTTTTGACCAAATTTACGTTTTGGCCATAAGTCAAAACTACTAAAGGATACACATTCATTATCAAATCATCCATCACTTAGAGGAACTCATTCCGCTGTTCACTGTTTTCTATTCTACGTAGACATTACTTTCAATAACTAAAAAGTATAAGTTTTAATTTCAAATTTTAAGCGGAACAGCAGCTTCGCCAAAAGTCACCGGAAACTAATTTTATCAGTTTAGCGAAAAGCATAATCTCTAGGCAATTTCTGTGATTAAAGTTATTCTGTTTAATCTAATACAGATGCTAATCTATACGAACCAAAATATCGTCATTTATGAAAGATGCTAATTAACGTGATAGAAATAGATATGAATCAAAGTTAGTTAGGCCCGGAGCAAAAGGGTGGCAGATTCTATGAGTCTTCTGCTGCAACTGTTGTAGATTGTGATGAGATTTTGTACTTCGATAAAAGATTAAAGTCGACTCAAGTCGGAAAGGTTCGCAATGGCTACTCTTGTGATATTTGAATGTGTTTTGTCCACTTGAAACTTTTGTCAAAAGAAAGATCGAGAAAATTTAAACATTGTCTACCTTGTATGTCCTAAATTTTCTTAATGGTGAAATCATAATCATTTGAGAAACTTGAGTTTCTACTCTCAAACATTTTAAAGCACTTGTCAATTCCTACCATCATTTTGTTGCCAGTAATCCGCTGAACCAGCTTTAAATACTCACTTGACTAGTGTTGCAGTTCTCGGCAATGATGCAAGCCAGGTATAAGTTGTCCGCATTTGGGGCAGGTAAATCAGATGTAAAAAACAATTAAATAGAAGGGGGACAGTTGACGACTCACTGAGCCAGCATTTGGGGCAGTTAAATCAGAAGTGAAAACAATTAACTAGAAATGGACGTATCGACGACCCCTGTGGAACACCGCCCAAAACCGGTAGCATGTCACTGGTCCCACGAGGCCACCTCACTTAGGATCATTGGCAATGAAAATCATTATTGCTATATGGTTTCAGGTCAGTGTCATTCATTTTTTCTTAATGGATTCAGATCAGTGCTAAAGAAAGCTATGTTTTTAACCTTAATTGTTCACAACACTAAAAATAAATGAAACATTTCTTAAAATTTTAGCCACAATTACCTTTGCTCCCTTATCATAATCACCTTGTCATAAAAACTGCCGCAGTCAAAGATGTCGACTTTTTGTTCAAATGTTCACTTTGTTTAATGAGCGGTATTTCCATGAATGACAGTATTTGAAGAGAAATGAAAGCCGCAGCGCGCATCATACAAGTTTGAAATTCTCCAATTCATTCCTCAAAAACAAGACAATGATTGAGAATTCTTGCTACTATGAGATGCAATATTTATTATTCACGAGACAATGCGACGACTATTTGCTTTTGCTTTATATTGAATAGACTGTCAGGATATTCCATAAGCGAAAGGGAAAGTAGTTTTTCATAACTTCAAAATATATCGCAAGGAGAGTTTTACAACATTGTTGCTGTAGTTTGGTTTTTGCTCGCTGCATCGCTTCCTGTCTACTGAGAAGAAAGGCAATTCTCTGTGGAGATAGCCATGAGAGCTGATAACTGCATCGGTTTGTAAGGATGATTTCGCTGGCAACTCGTGTGCACCCGGGTGACTAAAGTGTCACCTTCATGATATTCATTCACCGGTAGATGCTTCGTGTACAAACTTCCCCTCTTATTTTATCTGCGTTGTCACGCCCTGTGAGAGTAGTGATCTATTGGGATCTGTGGACACTTTCTTGTTTCCTCACGCAATGTATCGCCACAGTTTCTATTATTTGTTATCGTCGGATCAGCATGCTCTTTATTGATGTCATTTTAGCTTGTTCGAATGATCTTTATAAAGTCAAGATTTTTATTCTGTCAAATACACGCAATCTTCGCATTTTGTAATCATTTTTAACATACTTGTCATTGTGAAGATGTTTCAAAAGGAGATTGATGACAACTCTAAAGTGAATTCTTTAATCAAAGCAATGTCTGAACCAAGTTCGCAATAAAATGCGTTCGAAAATAGCAAAGAGGATAAGGGGCTTCGGTTGTGGTCTTGAATCAAAGTTCATGCGGCTCGTTTACCATCATAGAAGCAGAATATCTATGGGATGGATTAGTTCTATGTTTACCAGCAGTGCAAGTGCCGCATTTATCAGTTCGTAGAAGCGGCACAATTCCAGTTCAAATGGACGCATGCATCATATTATCTTCCATACATCACAACTCATGTGACCAACAGTCCAACCGCCAACACGAGTCTCTATTGAAACTTTCACAGAATGATGCGCGCCATGTGGCTACTCTGAATCTGCGCGTCTTCCGAGTTCTACCCGGTTCCTTTGCCTGTCAGACAGGATGAAATGAAAGCACATACATATCCAATGGAAAGCAGTTTGAGATTTGATGGTCTTCTTCTTCTCGTGTTAGAGCGCAGTCAGATGGTGAAGGTCGCCATGCGTAGCCAATTTGATGGTTGTGGTCCATTGGTCCAACCTGCCGAGTTGAAACTCAGTCATATTTTCTCGAAGCAAAATCAGCTGTTGCAGTTTGCCCGAGGACCGCCTAAACATCCTATCAAATTGTCAACAGAGAGTACCCTCACGAAAAAACCTCATGATTTTTTATGAGATTTTTTACTCATATATATATATATCTCATGAAATTTAATGCGGATTTGGAACGTTTTTGCATGAAATGTCTCATCAAATTTCATAAGCCTTCTCATGAAAATCTCATTAATTAATTAACAGTTGCTTTTTCATACTTCTGAATTTACTTTTCTCGCACATAGTTGTTGAAGTTTTCTTGGCCTAGCCACATTGCTCCAAAGCATTGTCACGCCATGTCCGCAATGCTATTTCAGTATTCGCAATATTAGCCCGCTATCTATCATGATCTTATATTTAACTGTGATTGTATATATGTCTATTTTCAACATCTTGTATAGTAATGATAATTGCAAAGTCATATTATATATGCATCATTTCGAGAATGCTGTTGCACATCGCCATGATGCATCCTATATATTTTTATTTTTATCTTTTATAGACTAACCTTGAAGATCTTGATCGATTGAATAAGTTTTCTTATGGTTATTTCCTTTCGTGGCTAGCATGCATAACTTACTACTTATAAGCTAATTTTCACGAAGACCTCATAAATGCTCCTGATTTTCTCATGAACGCGATCAAAGCATCATAAGAACATCATGAGTTAAACATTTTCTTGTGAGAATATCATGAGCTCTCATGAAAACCTCATGAATCCGCATTAAATATCATGAGTTCTCATGAAATGTTTTCGTGAGGGTATGCTCATGCAGACTACTCACATTCATACAGAGCTAAAAATCTACCAGATAGGCCTCAGTAGCGTAGATTAAGTTCAACTACCTGATATCTACGAATGAACTGGAAAAATAGAAAATAGACTGGAAGAACATGTAAGAATCCTTCACTGCAACCTCGAGGAAGACCACATTCTGCATGAATTGGTACCCCCAACTTGACAACCATAACAAAGAAGTTCCCGACGGTTCGCACCGAGAGAAGACTTATCTCTATAAATTATAAATCTAAAATATGCGACCTTCTGATTTTGAATCTGCTTTGAGATTGTTTGGAATTTTACGAGATTGTCTGAGCCTGCAATGTTCAATTTCTAGTCATCGCTGTAAAAACGTGTTAGGCACATGCGCATGTAAAGTTGATAAGGTAGGCTTCACTGAATATTGAAAGAGAATGACAGCTATTAAGTCAATACAAGACTCCAACACCCTTGATTCCCCGACCGCACTCGCCTGACCTACGAATCGAACCGAAGTCCGCGGTGGAGACGAGCTCGCACCTTCTTCACTTGGCCACGATGACGGTTCAAAAGGAATGCGAGTGAAGGCAGAAGTCATCTCTAAGTAATAATGACAGCATATTGTCCTATTATTATTGACAGAACGCTAACAGCGTTCATATTGTAGCGAGACAGCATGTCACACGACTACGTTAGAGTGTACTTAGATTGACAATGTTTGTCAATTGGCAGTGTAGGCTTCACTGTGTTGCAGGTTTTGTGGTGAATAGAATCATTTCTCAGCTCTTACAATTCTCAAATTATCGAATCATCGGAGAGCATTCAGAGCACATAACTTTGACATTTACCAGACCCTTAACTAAGGAATTCAGGCACACATTTAAAGAATTTATCCAAATTGGAATGACATGGATTTGAAATAATTTGTTTAATCAATGCAATTTCTTAGGCGCCAAACAACGAAATGATAAGTGATTCCGTTAATGTAAAATTTCAGCATTCTCTGCAGAGAATGTACATTTTGTATTCCTCTGGGAATTGGGATTTCTGCTTTATCATCATTAAGATATCTTGAATTGTTAATAAGCATGATAAACAGCATCTGAAGTCTCTATCATCCCTCATTAGATTTCACTCCGAGCCGATAAACCCATTATGATAATTATCAATTTGACAGCTCAATGTGTAAATTCTGCTACTAGACATGATGAACTCCGAAGGCAAGCAGCAAACAGTTACATGTAAGCCTTATGTAGCAGTATCAGTAAATGTAAAATTTCGTAAATATCGCACCAAACTTCAACATCTTGTACTTAGCATTTGGCAAATCGACTCTTAATCGACTCCTAATTTCTCTAGGATTTCCGTTCGGACATTTGCTTAAATTTGTATTTCTTCAATCATCGGATCTTCGTGGTTTTTGAAATTAAAGATAATTGCATTATGATTGCAGAAAAGCAACATAATTATTACAGGCGACACATCAGCAGCGGGCATACGGTATTATTTAATGAATACTCACCGAATTTTCACTTAATATGGCAATAGAGCTATAATCTAGCTCTATACGAGAGCGATAGCTTGTATAATCGCTGTTGCCGTGCTATGTCGTTTGTAAAACGTTTAATGTTGAACGGTAATCGTGGTCCCGCTATTTGGCAGGCATACATGGCTTTTGTCTTCTGTCATATGGTTTTTTGTTGGCCAGTCATGTGCGACATCAGCAAGGGGAAATTCAGAAAGCTTGAACGATTACATGTCCTTGCTAGACGTTGGACTGACGTTACTGACAAGACCAGCCTTAAAGACTTACTCAATAAGATTTGTAAAAAACTGATACAAAAGATAGCCACGAATGCAAATGTGCATCCTTTGGCTGAGTTTTTTGAAATTCGCCAGAATAACTGCATTATAAGACGTACAAGAGCTCTACGTCCCTTCCACAGAAGAATGGCTCTTTACAACAATTCGTTTGTCAAATATTCCATCATATCGTGATTTTGTTCCTGTGTGTATGTATTTCTTTGTAATACCGCTTGTTGTATTCACAAATACAGAATTATTATTATTATTATTATAGAATATGTCAAATTTACCCAAGTATGCCTGCAAGTTTAAAAATATGTTGTTTCGATGTTCAGAGATGCAAACTAGGCCTCCTAATGATTCCTGATATTGAATGAAATGGCAGATTTTCAAGTCTGTTCCCATTTTTCAACTGAGAATATTTTATAACATTTATTAATGAAAATTTCATTATGTTGATTGTGGGAAGCCGAAGACGCTGCATTCCTTGTATCTCTCCCGACTCTCTCGTCTGTTTAGTACAGTTGAGGGAGAGAGAGAGAGGCCCGAAGTAATTGATGACATTGAATGCTCTTTTATCTCACTTTAAAGTTCTTAGGACATTAGCGAACACCGCAATAATCAGTTTCAGTTTCAAGTCGGAACTATTCATGCAAGGATTCAATGCAGTTCGGAAAGATAGCGATTGCCCATTGTCTATGAGACTCAACATCTCCGAATTCACTTACTTCGATGATTTTACAAATTTACAGAACTTTGAACAAGTTTTTCTTTTTAATTTTCTTCTACTGATTAAACTGTAAAACTTCAAATAAAGATGTTTGTCTTCTATCGGAATCAAAAATAAGGCACGTAGGAAGCAGTTTCTTTCCAATTTCGAACATGTTTGTCGATTTCTCAAATGCACTGAATTGACAGGTAATTGTAAACAGTTTATTGAAACGCAATTTGTTCCCTTCTACTATTTGACTTGAAAGCCGCTATTTCGTTAATGCTTGAAATAAACTTCCATTGTTAGCTTTATTGCAATTGAGTAATAACGAATGATGTTTGGAATTAATGAGGCATTGGAACATTTGTCAAATACAACTAAGTGTGTGGGAAAAGGAAATTGTCATGTGAATGTTGTCAGATTTGTTGAATTGTAAAACAAAGTTTCCATTAAACATTTGGCTCAGGTTGGAAATGATAATATATAAAGCATATTGATTAGTACGATGACAGGTTCTTGAAGAAAAACTCAAAACTTTGTCGAATGTCAACAAATGTAAACATCACGAGACCTGCTTCGGCCTTGTCAGTTGTGGGCAGGTTCGAAACAGCGACGTTGGAGATGGAGAAAGTGCAGGCATGCTCTCCAATCACGAAACCACTGACCATCTGTCAAATAGCGTGAATTTGCCCAGAAGGCACTGCTTTCGCATATAATTACATATTAAGTGATTGTAGAATGCAATCCATTCTGCAATTACTGGCTAATTAACATTCACAACAGATGGTCCGGTGGTCTTTTGGCTAGAGGGTGTGCTTGCTCATCCTGTGGCCCTAAAGTCGCAGGTTCGAACCTGCCCACGGTTGATAATTCCCAACAGCCAGAAGCATGTCTCGTCGCAAGGTTGGACCTTGGGTAAGTGATGCAAAAACTTGGGTTTTCTGTTAATGCTGAATATATACAGATCAAGTTACAAAAATTAATATTTTGATTTGAATCTTAGGAGAGTTACAGGATAAGAGCATACAGTTCTGATATTTCATCAAAATCCACTGGATTCAAAGAATATTTCAAAAATGAAATGCTTGTTATTATTAGCTATTTCATTCTCGGCTTGACAATACCGCGCATTGAAAGTTCATACATATTGTATGCACTATAAGGCTTTGTGTTGCATTTGTGCATATTGAATTTTTATATATTCCGTATATTTTGCATCTTTGCAGTTATCTCAGTACCTTAAACTTTCTCCGATAGCCGACATTCATCCAAAAATCAATTCATTCCGATTTCATATTCTAAATATGTTTAACCATGCACTTACTACGCAGTTATAATATTTATCAAGTATGTTTATATTTCTGAATGATAAAATGAAAACAATTGCTTTGTTATGAGCAATGTGTAACTCAATCACAATTTAATCAAAGATCTTCAGTTAGTCAGTATATCAGTGTAGGTCAAATTAAAAGAAAACTTTATGACGTGGTACATGTGCTTAGGCAATAATTACAATTATTGCAATAATAAATCGTTTCCCACTAATACCACACTTCTCAGGGCCCCAATAGGAATTTTGGCCCATAGAAGAATCTTTATGTCAGCACAAAATACAAAGAATGCACTTCGTTTACTTGAATTCATTCATTGATTTAAACTTGGGCTTGGGTTCTGACCCCCAGTATTTGCCCAACTTTGCGTCGTGGTTATGCCCGTTGGGATTTGACAAATTCATCAATTGCCTGGTTACCTGTGAAAAACTCAAATATTGCAAAATTAATAGAACTGGAGGCATTTTTGACCGCTACTTGTGGTTGTGGAGATGAGAAGTGGCCTGGGAATATAAATCAAATCAAAAAAATTTAAAACAAACACCGAAACCTTAGTCATGCTCGCAAGCACTTTAGAAGCTGAGACTTACTTTCATGTGGCCGAGTTATTGCTTATACCAATCTCCTTATTTTGTCCTGAGTGCTTGCCAAGAATACAGATGGCATCGAATTCAATAGCTCTAGATTTCACCTGTTAACGGTTTAATCCAATGTCTCCCGGACGCAGAGCGATCATCGCACCACAAGGCCACAGCTACGATCAACAAAATTTCACGTGTACGGGTGAATGCGGATAGAGACTGCACGTGCAGGAGTGAATGCACGGAGAGGCTGCACGTGCACGGGTGAATGCACGGGGAGTCTACACGTTTACGGGTGAATGCGGATAGAGACTGCACGTGCAGGAGTGAATGCACGGGGAGTCTACACGTGCACAGGTGAATGCAGATAGAGACAGCACCTGTGCAGATGAGCACGCAAGGAGTCTGCACGCGCAGGGGTGGAGACTGTATGGGTATACGTATTTATGGATGGAGGATGGACGGGAAAGGGTGAACACTGGCATAGTGAATACGTATAGGATTAGGCGGATTCGGGTGGGCATGTAGAGAACTCTCTGCGCTCTAACCATGAGAAGTACAAAAAAATTACGGCAGCATGCAAGTCATTGTCTCCAATTTGTACATCAACTTACAATTTTTCGTTAATAATCACTCTGATTTTCCGAGAAAAGCGCTAGCAAATTTTACGCACGAAATTTGAAGAAATAAATTTATGATTCTTTATTTTTGGAAATAGTGGCAGAAATACTTATTAAGCAAAGGAAGAAGTTTTCAAGAAAGATTATTCACAACAATGTGTTGATAAAGCTGCTTTCATTGTGTGTCCGATTACTGGAGATATAATCTGGAGTATTGTCACTTATCTCTTTTATTCATCTGAAAATGAAGGGATAGTATGAAGATCATAGTTGTTTTGTGTGATAAATGTCTTCTTGTTGCATTGACAGAATGCATTCCGACGACGAAAGCCATACTTCAGCCACCAGATTTGTTATGTAGCTACTCCCATACAATTAATGCGAATTTATATATTCAATTTACTGAAATGGATTCCCACGCAGAAAAAGGCACCTTGTCGCTGTGATTCAATTTCATAATTTACTCTTCAAATATGAAGAAGTATATATTACTTTGAAGTGTCATGCATTATTTTTTCACTTTACAACACCTTGCATTTAATCATTTTAATGCACGTCAACAGTTCTTGTTTTGCTAAACTCTCCTCAATAAGGGCGTTTTCAAATGCATCAGTCTGCTCTTTAAAACAAATTGATTTTTAGAAGGAAGAACGTTTTGTATTTTTATCTTCAGAGAAAATAGTTTTGGTCATATTATGAGTAGCAGGAAAATATTGAACTCTGCTTCGTTCTCCATAGGTACTCAATTTGAGCAAATCAGGCACAAAAATCGATGGAAGATCATTAACAAAAAGTGATGGTTCCTTGAAGAAGCGGTTTCGGACAAAGATTGAATTTAGTTGAGCTTGAACAAGCAATTGATTCAGCAACTAATCTTCAATTCACCCTTTAGACGACCATTGGAACCCATGGAATGAAACACAATGTTTTGCAAGACTTGATGAAGAAATTCACAAGAAAACAGACTCTTCGTGTGCACTCTTAGTCATTTCCATACCAGGCTGTGCATTCATATCTCGAGAGGGGGGAGGAGTTGGTCTCCCCTCCTTCAAAGTATTCAGTCTATCCGAACACATGTTCAGATAACCTGAGGTCGTAGGTTCGAGTCCCATTAGTCGTGCATTCTTTGGCCGGCAATTCGATCCATCGTCAAATTAAATTCGTGGCACAACATACTTAGTCTGTGAATCTTCATGCTAGTAATAGTAATTCAAAATTTAAAATCTCCAATTCTGATATACAGTTTGGTTAAAAATCTCCTTAATGACTGTTATTTATGATACAAAACTGGTTATATGCTCTGGGAAGTTGCTTATGAGTAAATAAAGAAATGGATGAAATTTATATGCAGATATGAGATGCATTAATTTAGAAATGCACACTAGTAATAACAATTACCTGAAGAGATGAATCTTCAACTCCTGCATGTTTTATAAACTCTTTAAATCTAGCAACATTGACATGACCAATGTCCAAACGATGTCCAACTGAGAAGTCAAAATGACCATCAACAGACATTGTGTATAGCGAAGATGTCTCGATGTCTATCCGACTTCTGTCCGGTTTTGGTTTACGGAAAGCTGAAGTTTTAGCTATCCTTAGCATTGCATGTGCTTCAAAAGGCACTGCGCATTTATAGACCTTTCCAACATTTTTCAAATTCAAGTTATTAATTCATCCATTGAAATTTCTCTGCGTAAATAAACAAAGAAAGAACGGAAGAAGTTTCTTAATGTTAAAACCAGACCATAATTATCCGCAACTTTGCATGTAAGTTGATCTTCTGCAAACCTTTCCAAGTAGCTGCTTCCAAATACATCGTCGCGAGCAGAGAGCACAAGAGCAATAAAATTAGAAATTCAATAATTCTCTGTAACAGACGGGAGGAAGTACCTGTCACGTCGAGGTCATTCCGAAGATTTAGTCCAAGACAATAGATTGATTGAAGTTGATTCAGATGAGTTGATAGATCTCTATTTATCCCAAGTCTTTAAGCTTCAGACAAGCTTTCTCCATCCCTTCTGTTTCCTATACTGAATTGTGAAGCTATCAAGGAAAATCTTAGGGGATTCCTCTCATCTTCATTAATAACAGCTGAGTTGGATTGAAAAGATTCGTCTGTGCATTTATGGAGACAATATAGTCCGTCAATTACTTCATCATTTTCTAACATTATCCACGCGGCCTTCTCTCATTCACTTCCTGATGAAAACAAAGTTTCAAAGTTTGAATTTAGTGCTGAATATTAATGAGCAGGTTTCACCACGCTGTGAGCAAGCTGATATGTAGTGAAATGATTAGCTCTGCATAGCAGGGATTGGAGCGATTGAAATTTTCGCTTTACTGGTTAAACGACAAAATTTGCCAAAATCTGTCCGAAAGCTTAGCAGTTACAATTCATCACGTCAGAGCATGAGAGGTATTTACTTATTACTCGAGCAAATTATCATCAAAGAGCCACTTCCATGCACTTATTCATTAGAAAATAATTGTTCATCAAAGCAACATTCTAATGATATGAAGCAAGAACATGATATTGTACTAATGACCAATAGTTGGGAAGATTCGAAACAATAGACTCGTAGATGTGCATTTCTTGAAAAGATCCTGGTTGTTTTGATGCTGTGCTTGCCAAAAGTATAGACAGTCGACTTTCATGCCTTGGTATCCAAGTAGACAGGTTGACGGCGATAGTTGATTGGCTGCGCTTGTGTGTGCGCTTGCCCCATATTTTGGATACGAAGATCATGCAATCAACATGCGTGTTGACCTTATTATTCTTTAGGCTTAACTAAAACCGATGTTTATTTCATGAATAAAAGCAAAATGCTTATTTTGCAGTTGATAAGTGCTAGGATGCCTTGTGAAAATTTCCATAAAAAAATAAATATTTCTATTTAATCGTGGTTGAGCGGTTAACGTAAATTTACCGGTTCACCGCTCCAATCCCTGCTACAGAGATTTCACGGTTGAAATGGTGGCGATCTGCATTGAACAATGATGGCAATATAAGCAGATTATTTAGTTTGTCATTCGTCCATTGGTCAGCGTTCTAAAACTATTTGCCACCTCTGCTAATACGTATAATCTACTATAATTCCACGATTATAGGAATGCAGACGCTTCCTGTTTTATTTCACGATTATCATCTAACATTTGAAATGGCTATTAAAATGTCATTTAACAAGAAAAGAAAAATCCGATGCTTGAGTAATTCTAACTGAAAATTTGAAAGATTGCTAAGCTTCTTGTTATAAAACTTTCCAGAAAATTATCAATTTCACATCATCAGATGTATTAAATCTGTTGATATTTACGCATTGATTCAAGAACGATGCATTGATATTAGCTATGATAATATGCTTATGATAAAATACTGCTGGCCGACATATTTCAGTAATCACGAGTGTCCCCCTATAACCCTTTTGCCTAACCTCTATGCAGAGAGGGAAAATCGACATGGACCATTAGGGACATTATCAGGGTAAGTGTTGGGTTGCATTGAAATTCATATAGATTTCTAGATAGCAAAATTCAATGCAAGATTGCACTACGAATTCAAGTGGAGATAAAAAGAGGAAGGAAGTTGCAAAAATCAGAAGTTTCTCAGTGTAGAATAGTAAAAAAAACTCGGAGCCTTTGTGGGCCTTTGTTTACTCTCCTCGTTCTTGTGGTTGACATCTCTTTCTGTTTTTGATCACATCTTTCACTGATTGTGTGAAATTAAGACGAAAGTACGATTGACAGTGCGTGTGGATGCGCAGACATAGGAAGTTAGTAGACATTGCTAGTGTCCAGAGAATATCCTCTTTATTTCGCACATATCATGCGTTTATTTCATGTATCTTTAAACGACGTGGATATCAGATCCATACACAACTTCTATGACGTGAACCAGATAATGGAAACGCATTATGTAGGCCGAGTCCAGCCACACGAACGAGGTTCTGCAGGGAACGAGGTGAATGAGATTTTCACAGAGTGATGTGCAGACGATGGCTACTACCAATCTGCGCGTCTGCCCAGTTCTACCTGGTTCCTCTTCTTCTCAGACAGGATCAGAGAAAAACACTTTTAAATCAAATGAAGCCATTTCGAAATTTTAGGTGAAAATGATTCCTATAATTCTCGTCAACTCTATAAATTCAAAATGTTTGGTATGGATGTCCTTAAGTCATTCTTCATGTCGTGCATGTGCTATTGTCATACTTCTGATTAGCTACTGCATGTATGCCAGAATATGACTGAAATTGGTCAAAATGACCCGTTTGTCAACATTAAGAGACTTTCCAAATCTGAGTGTGCTCATCTTCATCGACATAGGTACATGGGCTCATGAATTGCCTACCTGAAAAAGTCAGAAGCTGTGGCTTCAGAATTTTGTGCTTGACACATAATTAGACAAAAACACAGGAAATTTCATTTATCGAACTCTTCAATCTGTTTCCCTTGATTCTCTCGAACAGGAGTAGTAACCGGTCAGAACTCGGCAGACGCGCAGATTCAAACTAGACATAGGGTGTACATAATTTTGTGAATGAATTCATTTTCGGACTCGTTCGCTGCAGATACACTGCAAACCGCTGGATACGAAAATCACATACAAACATATACCAATTTTTCATACAATTTGAAACTGACATCTGATACGAGATTCTCGTGTGTTTACAGAGATCTGGTATGTTTTTCATACGAAATCTCACATACTTTCGTATGTGATTGGTATGTAGCGATACGAACTATTTTGTATTATCTGTGATTGGCTGTTTTACAAATAAATACGAATTGTTGGTATGTTTTATATACGAGACCCGATGTAAATTCGTCCTCATTGGTTGTGTTTAGTTTGGTTGTGGTTATGTGTTTAGTATGAAGAGCGTTAAGTCACGTGGCAAAAAATAAGTTATATTACATACTACTGTGAAATAACATTTTCCAGTAATACCAGTCGTGAGTTTTTCTTTGTGAAAGTATGGTATTTAACTCGATTGGAATTGTTTAAGTAGCGCCGCATGTCATCGTTGCTACTTGTCTTATGGCATTCACAAGACTCATAATTAGCTCATTTCCATGAACTAAGTTGACAAACATCATTTAAATAATACGATAACTATCGAGCAACCATGTTGACTTATATATCTCAAACATAGCTATTTTTGCGTTCATGAATTATAATAAGTTTTTATTTCGGATTGACAATATGCTTAGTTCCAAAATTACATAGTGCTTAATTGTTGATGGTTAAATACCATTGATTATTTATGAAATGCCTTGGACTTACATGTATTAAAATCTAATTCAGTATTGTAAGTTTGACTCTTGAATGTCATTATCTCACTACTTACAAAACAGTAGTAACATTAGTGTGATCTTTGGTGACAAAAGGTCTTAAATCAACATATTTTAGAAATCATAGATGCTTTCCTTTAACATTGTGCTGGTATGGCTTTAGTATGTAAAGCATACCACATTTGAAATAACATACGAAAAGCATACAAATATATACCAAGAGAATACAGAAATATACCAAAAAATATTTTGGTGTGCACCCTTCGTATGTGAATGGTATTGAGCGATTTACAGCGTACTCGTGCGATCGGCCGGACTAGCAATCCAATGAGTCATTTTGAAAATGCATCAGAATTGTGAACCTTATTAAAGTGCTGCAAAGTTATATAAAGTAGAGTTTAAGCTTCTTGAACTGTAATCACATTTAACACTTGGTTTCAGACAGACGATCAGGGGAATTAGCTATGTTTAGACGGTCACCCTGTAATTCGATCTAATCCTGCTAAAATTAGTAATCAAAACATTTGTATTCATGTTCCTTTGATGTTCTCTTTTCTTTTGTCTAACTTTCCTGAGATGCAGTCCTGATGGACAGGAGAAATACATAGGTGTGCGGCGATTATTCTCCGCTTCTCCTAGCTAGACTATCATTTCTCGAGTGAGAAGTGAATACTCACAAATTGACGGATTATCTTATTGTTGTCTATTAGAATTGAAAATTTGAATCTGTTTGAGTAGAAATCTTCTTCGGGTACCACAGATAGGCCTACCATGACAAGAGGTTGACTTCGTCTAACGAAGTACTTTCTTCCTTCGCCTCTCTCTGCTTCGTACAATTCACGATTTCAAACCAAAGCGGAAACAAGGAACGGAAGTGTTTATCCTAAAATTCTGAGCGAAATGGATAATTTCTGATGAGCAATATTTTATCTTCAATAATTGAATTTCAACTGCCTATCCAAGATGATAAATGTCTGTCTCATAAACCAATTGTGAAAGCATGTTTGAAGATTTCTCTGCATTATCTTAATATTTATCGTGAATAGCAATTGTCCACGTGATCTATATTGCTATTGCTTCCAAGTAATTGAAAAGATTTAAATTATGCGATGATATGTGGGGTGCGAATGCATTTGGGAAGCAGTTTGAAGAGATCATTACCTTCCGTCGAAGTTGGAGGACTGAAGAACGCAGCGCATCGTAAAATATATGGTCCTGCCTTCCAATGGCCGTTAGATTTTTGAATTTTAAATGAATTTTAAATAGAAGTATCTTGCATGAGCTGACGCATCGAGGAATTCGCAGCCACAGTTGATCCTATTACAATAGCCAACCTTACAAATTGCAGCATTTAAAGGAATTACTCATAACTGCTCCATCGTTTGTTTGGAGAGGGTTTAAGGTTATATAAATAGGCCTATACCTCTGATATAAACATAACCGCCTACCTTTATTGTGGAAGTTGCTAATCGCAGTATTTTAAGATATGTTTCTGACAATTGAAACAAAAAGTAGCTGAGCGCATGCTTCCCGGTGCTTTAAAATGTCTGTTAAGTGTTACAATCTTTGTCAGTATTATTACCTCATTAGAATTGAAAGATATTTCTTTTATAGACAGATACTAGCGAGTCAGAATCTACAAAATAGGATCCAAATACTTATACGGATAATAATGCGCTAGTCAACCACTGCTTTGTCTGATTCAAATGGTATGATTAGCCATTCATCAGTTTCTCACTGCCTACAATGTCATGAAAGACTAGTGTAGAGTACCCTCCAATTGGCCTGGGTCATACGTAGATGTAAAGTTTGCTCAAGAATTATCAAAACTCCTTCAGGAAGCAGACAGCCATATCGACAGGAATTCCTTAGGCAGCTTGAACTCAAAGACTAAAAGATGCGAAATATTTTATTATATGCTTTGCAAACTGTAAACAGTTTGAAAAAGCGCATAAGTGAAAAACCAACTAAAACTTGCTTCCTGTTATTGGTTGACTTTATCTGACGTCATCAATCATCACATGGCTTCTTCACCAAATTGATCTGATATCGGCGCTATTTTTCTGTGTTGCGCTTCTGCGAAGTTTACTGTATATTTGCTTCTTACGATTAGTGAAAATATCGTTATATCTACATTTGTGCTATTTTCATCTTATACGAGGCCTATGTTATGTGTGTTTCTTTTCTCGATCAGACATGTTGAAAGGAATGTAGCTCAGTCATGCATGCTGTTCTAATTAGGAAATTATTAGGCTGTAGATGTAAACAGGGTTGATGATATTAAGCCCAGGGATAACCTATGACGATAATTAAAACTTTTAGCTGAATATCAATATCGCCTCAATTCCGCAATAACAAATCCATGTAATAAATAGCAATTAATATGAACATTAGATACATATTAATTGGATAGCAATATGTACAATATGGTATGATTAAAAATATCTTCATGCAATTTTAAATCTCAATCAAAATCTCAAACATGTTCTGGAAATTGTTGTTCCACTTCATTAGAGAAATAGCCATTCTTGGAGGGAGGCACCCAAGATTAGAGCCAAGATTAATCTTGGTCTTGGGTCATGGGGGTACCCAAGCCCAAGTTTGGATCCAACCTTGTTTGCATTACAGAATGATTGCGGAGCCTTCAGCATCATAACTTCAGTTATTTATTATTTAGCCGGAGCCGTGTGGCATGCTTAGAGTCATCAACACAACCGCTGAACATGACACCTGCTGCAGCTGTCACATTTGAGGGCGGTGGAATGAATTGACCACCTTATTCAAATACCGTCTTAATAAAATGTTTGAGCATAACTTTAACAACTTTCACGTGGGACTCAATTTTTTACGATTCAGATTTTCCCATTATTGCATTTATTTGCTTCGAAATCTTTTATAATTCTCATCTTCTTGAACTTTTTAAAGCCCTTTGTTCTTTTCAAATTTGCTTTGAAATTGTTTTTTATCAAGCTTCAATAGTTCAATAGTTAATTAGATCTAAGCCGGGAAGGAACCACAACCAAGTTATGCAACTGTATTCAAACGTTCTGCAAGATTGAATCCGCGGATTATGATATGCAGGCGCTTATCCTCGCCATTTCTATTTGACGACAAAGTACTTTAAGTCGAATAGAGTCAGTCAAGCGAATGATCAAGTTTACGTAAGAGAGAAGGAGATTTACCCTTCTCGTGTCAGGGATCTAATTTTAGAACACGCTACTTGAACTGATTTCTTACGAAATCATTCGTTTATAGGATTCCTAATTATAAATATTGTCTGACTTTTGTGATTTGACCTTTCGTCGGATAAAAGGAGGATTATCTGATTTACGTTGGGGACAGCCGTCTGATGAGACGATTTGTTCAACAGCATGTTGTACTAGAGAGGTTCCCAGACATTCGATAATGGATGATAAACATCATCCAATTTGACTCAAGTTAACTTTGATATTCAATACTTGACTGAATGAATCAACCTCTTCATCCAAGTGAATTTAGTTAGAATCCGTCTTAGAAATCGTTCTGATTTGCTCATCCACTTTGTTAAACCTTTGGAAAATGAAGGAAATGTTCATGGATAAAGACGGCAAAGTCATCGACAGCTGATATTTGCTGTCTGATACGAATGATGAGTGCGTTACATGTGTGTACACGGATTTTCAGTGCATGAATTTGGCATTGAAACTCAGGTAGTGAGGTTATGAAATGTTATACGCTAAACATGACTATATTCACTCCGGACTGTGAAGAGATGGAGGTCTCGGGGGTGGTGGCATTCTAAACATCGGCAAGTATCTCTTTCATAAAGTGGCTCTGATTATATCGCTCTGACCTTTGAATTTGAAATATCAGTTCAAAGAATAACAAGAGAAAGGACAAAATTCCTTCCAAAAGTAATAAGTTATAATAAATAGGACTTTTATGATGAATATGATAAACTATCGCTTTTTTTTGTTCAAAATTGGGCACATGTCTGAGAAAATATGCATTTTTGTTTTTTTGTTTTTTGTATTTTGCATTTATGTTTAGATATTGTCTAAATTGGCTTTTTAAGACATGTAAGCTAGTCAAACTTCATCATTTTTAAAATCTTGAATATCATTTTGATTTCTATTCTTTGCAAATTTCTAAACATTATCAAGAGTTTGAAAGAAATCCTTTTGATGAATGCCAATTACTGTATAATGCAGAACGTTCAAGCAGGGATGCGGAGTCGGAGTCCCGGAGTCCTATCATTTTTGCTGGAGTCGGAGTGATAGGACTCCGGACTCCGGCCTATAGCTAGACCCAAAATATAAGCAAATTATTTGTCCTCGTGCATAGCTGTCACTGTCTTGATGTCAGCTTTCTCCGCCAAACAAAAATACAGTCGAGACAGCAGTAAAAAAATAAGCTTGTGATTGTTGAAGGAATGAAACGTGATAGTGAAAAAAGGATTGTCTTTTCACTCGGTGATTTAGTAGAGAAAACAAACCTTTCTAGCCTCGATCACACCTACGCGCCAAAGGTCACATCAGAGACAGAAATTAAATACTGTTTTGTTTGAGAACATTACCTCTTACCCTCACGTTAATCGTATGTGATGGCTCCTCCAAAGCGCATATTAAAATCGAAAGTGTGCTCATATTTTTTGGAGAAGGATGGGGATTTTCCTGCCTGGTAGAGTCTGGAGAAAACCCGTGTGAAGCACGCATCAGCAAGATGGGAGGAGCACAGACGTATATGCATCCAACTTAAAGCGACATTTGATAAACTTTCATCGGAAATGATTGATAATTGATACAGCAGTGATCACTAAAAATAGATTCTATGATTTAGGTTGCCAGTTTTTTTAAATAAATTAAGCTTTATATAATTGCCACTCGGAGTCGGAGTCGGTGTCCTATCAAAAGTCGGAGTCCTATTAAAATGATAGGACTCCGCATCCCTGCCTTCAAGCAATGTTATCTGTAAAAGCAGTCTCTAAAAGCTGTGAAATTACATGTATTTGTGAAGAAATACGGAAATATACACAGTATGTCAACGTTGGAATTAAAATTTTAGAGTCTCTTTATAACACACTGCAGAAGATTAATTTTCAAATACTGAAATAATTTCGAAAGCGTTGCGTTTCAGTAACCTTATTTGACCTGATAGTTTTTTAGCAGGTCTTTCTGCCCACCGTGGTCACTCATTTCTAATTCCGAATGTAGTGCAGATATTGGCGCAAAAAGTATAGGCCTGTTAACACTACAATGCAGTACTCAAAACGCATCGCATGAGTTGTGAAGTCGGCAAAAGCTCGGGGAATATACCATGCCATCGGTTTGCAACATGTAATTTTCCGAAATAATTTGTTCGAGAATCAAATGATAAACTCCGTTGCGTGTGCAGCAATTATGAATTAATGATTTTTTTGTTATTTTTTGAGATGAGTAGAGACAATGTATATTAAAAAAATGAAAAATCCCAAGTGGACGTGAATGGTTGGTTAGCACAGACAATGCAAGAGATCAGTGATTGATGTAGGTGCTTGATCAAAATAAACCAAGAGACAATTAAGGAAGACAAAGTCAGACATACAATTTATTGGACATTGAGGCACAGCATGGTACGAAAGATGACGAAAGCTGACTTGTAGCTGCCTTGGGTGGAAGTACATGCCTTGAATGCGGCATTGTTGGAGGAAAGAAGGAATGAATGAGGTGATTCGGATCTTTCATTTTCAAAAAGTGTTCATTGCAATGGGTGTTCACGACGAATGCTAAGTGGAGTAAAGTTCATGAAGGATAACATAGGCAGTAAGACTACATTTAAAAAAGATCATTGCTCGCGCGCTATGTCTAATGTTTACCACCTTTAGGCTCATCCAGGGACTACTAAGATATCTCTATAACTAACGGGACGTAGAACCATGGATATCTATATACTATCTATCTATCTATCTATCTATCTATATATATCACTATCTATAGCCTTCTGTCCTATATTAACGATCCCTTCAAACCACAGATAGTCCTGGGAAGGTAAAATTGCTATGAATCGAGTACTTTCTATAGAAAGTACTAGTACTTTCTTTTTACTGTAACAAATAACAATTACAATAATATAATAATATTGACAACAAGAAGTAATGTAAAGTCCCTTATATACTGTTGTTTGAAGTAGACGGATTACTCAGTTCACTGGAAGAATTGAATTAAATTGGTTGAGGCTAACCTCCGGTAGATCATAAAGAAAAATAATAATACTATAGGCCTAACTAAAAACTGAAAGAAGAAAAAAATATATAACTTATTACTGCGTTTTAAACAAAATTATAAATCTAACAACTTACTTATGACATTAGCGTCTAAAAAGGAGTGATTATAGACATGACACTTGTGTGACTGCTTATATACTTCAAACTTTGTAACTTATCTAAATCCCAATCTGCTATCAGTCAAATACAATTATAGTTATAGTTGATCGTAACAGGGCAATTCGTGCATTGATCAAACCGTATCAGATGGATCTCATCAATTCGACGTTTTGCTTCTTGTTGAACTTGCAGTTGAGTATTTGACTGCTGACAGTAGATGGCATTTGACATTTCTCGTTCATACAGGCTCGCATCAATGTATGCTGAGTCTGCATTCGCACTGATCCGATCTGTCTTTTTCTGAATAATCCACCGATGATTCTGAGCAGTCCTTCTTAAACTTGTATTAGACACAAATCCATCTAAATTCAAACAGCTCGTTAAGCGACCGGTTACCTTCTGGATCGCATGAATGCCGAAAGGACTTCGTTTACACCAAACATTGCCTTTAGGATCTTTTATTGGGGTCAAGCAAAAAGCCTCGCAACCTTCCAAATTGTTTGATTCGGGTCTGTGGGATACATATTTTTTATACAGATTGACAGGACATCTAGATAGATCATCGTTTGTGTAAAGTCTTGTCATCTTTGGTTCATATCTGGCAGTTTTTATTCCAAACCTTTTGTTTTTCGATACCCTTTCAACATATAATAGATATTCTTTTCCATCATTATCATTTTTCAAGGAAATTTGGGAATTTTCCCCATAACTTAAATCCCTGTGCTCCTGTGCGGCGCGTAATGAGAAGTGGAGGCCCAAAAAATAAACAAGACTTTGTAATAATTGTTCAGGTGTCGAGCTTCCAAACGATTCATTTTCCCATAAGGTGTTTTCATTCTTTTTTGATATTACAATAGCCTTCTTCCTTGGACGAACTAGGCCATGCTCCGCTGCAATTTTCATCCGACTATCTAAAGTCCTCCGGGATTCAATGAATTCTTTATCGCTGAAGACTGAAATGTTCCAGCCCAACACATTATTAAAATGATACTGTATTCCTGAACATATATCTTTCTGGGTTTGCGGAGGGTAAATTTCTTTATTACCTTTTCTCATGTCACAAAAATAGAATTTCAAGCAGTAATTCAAGTCAGATTTAATAAATTCATCGACATCTTTCAAAACTTTGTCTATCCCATCATCAATTCTTATTCTCCAATCACTAAACCAATCACAAAATACCTTCATTGCCCATCTACTTTTCGTCAATGTGTTTTTTGGTATAGTCCTTTGAATATCATTTAGTCTCTTCTCATTAGTTGTTCTTGCAAATCTTCAGCTGGTTGCTTCCATGATATGGCTGTCTGTGATGACTGATTAACATAGTACATCATAAGAAGAATCTAAACTTAATTCAAACTTTCATAGTGGCCGGATTTCTAGACAATTTACATAGAACGCTGCATAACACCATGTTTAAATTCTATGGCAGGTCATAGACTTTTTAATAATAGTACCTGGACAGGAAGAAGTCCATGGGCAGGCTTACATGACTTACATAACAAACAGTGTCATATCTATTTTCATCCGTGATTTTCTATGATTCATCTAGCATAATTATAATTCATCTATCCATGCTAGTGGCCATGCTATAGGCTAATAATAATGTTGATCATAGATAGTGATATATATGATAAGAAATGACTGAATTTAGGATTTCCATGCTATACGGAAAGTACTCGGATGCTTCGCATCCTCGTACTTTCTATGCATGGAATTCCTAAATTCAGTCATTTCTTATACACAGACTTTACTATATAGATGTCCATGATAGAACTCTCTGGCAGCCCACTGCCATAGAGTTCTACGTCCCGGTAGCTATATAGATACCTAGTAGTCCCTGGCTCTTCACATGCACAATCAAATATCAGTTACTAACACTCCATGGACAATTTTAACATGGAAATCTGATAAATGATAATCTTCACCGCAAGAATTAGTCTCTGTCACATTTGGCAAAATAATTGATGGATGAGTGACCTACACAGCTTTTGTGACAGTGTGTTTACTTGAAATGTAGTGAAAGCAAAATTTGAACAATCTTCACAAAAATGAACATGTTAGAAGTTTCTCATGTAAGGTTCATCAGCTGTCTGAAGTCTCACGATGGCAATTACATGCATAAACTTTCTTCAAACTTACAAACTAGATGAACTAAAATGACTTGTTACTTTAGTCACGAATATCCGTATATTTTCTTCTATAAGATATCAATTTGTTTATTCACGCCGAAATTAAGACATTGGGTTGATGTTTGAAGGATTTGATTGAAACTCATGAATAAAAAGAATGAAGTACATTAACCAGGCTCATTCTCATACTTAGCATTTGAAGTGAGAGAATACGATGAAATAAGGATCCTTTATGTAAGGTTGGTACATGCAACAATTACATCAAAGCATGCAGATTTGCGAAAATTGTATTATTATTTTCGATATTGATTCAAGGCAGAGGCCTTCATTCACAACGGTCTGTGGGTCCATTCTCGAGGAGCCAAACAAAATGAATGCATCAGAAATAATATTTGCAAATAATTCAAAATCCGGAACACACCGCGGTCTATGATGGTCGTTGTGAGGTATACCGTCCGCAGTTCTGCGGATATGATATATTTCTCCATTTAGTGTTATAGTCTTTATTATCGAATTTCAAAACGACATTTTAATGAGTGTCCCACTTTAATGGGTAGCGTTTACGAAATGCAAACGATGACATGTGCACAAATACAATAAGACATGATACGAAATAATACGACCGCTTGTCTTCACTGTAAACCGTAGACCGACAATTATCCTACAAAATTACTGACAAAATCAACCGACGATTGTCACCTCCAATATCCTGCGATATCCGACGAAGAATTTGTAGATTCTCCACCGACATCGAAACAGATGCTTTGTATGCAAATTAACTAAACAAAAACTGTTGAATATTGATTGATTTTTTCGATTAGTGATTGCTTGACTTTTGGGCAATCTGTATTATTGTGTGGCAAAACCATGATTTCTTTTGACATAATTCAATCAATTACCTACATTTTTGATAAAATTTAATCTATAATTCATTGCTATTCATTTTGTCGCTTTTTGTCAGATATTGTAGGTATTCAGTGGCAATCATCCTACAAGAACTAACAGTGACCGACAAAATAGATTTTGTAGGATAAATGTCTGTCAATTATCAGGCAACGGTTTACAGTGCTATTCGACTTACTGAATTGAAAGGCGCGTCCTAAGACCCACATACCTTTTGATCTAAAATGTGTGCGGCTTAATAGTCATTGTGGAAAGATTTCTCAGATTAACAATCTAATCACTGTAATCACTGGGTCAAGCTTACAGTCTCCTAAAACTGCATGTAATTGCTGCTTCTTTCAAAGAATAATGGTTGAGATCTCCATTGACGATTCCAATTGCCTGCGGCAGGAGCTGTGTGGTTTTGAAAGTTTCTTCAGATTGGTTTTGAACCTGGAAGCGCGAACACTGACACTTGGCCAAAGCGTCTTGTCAATTTGCTAATTTTTACAGACATTATTCGTTAACACTATTTAAACAAAACAATCAAATCAATTACGCCTCTTTCTTTCTCAATTTCATCTATACAAGCTTCATGCAGACTTGTAAAAGTAAAAAGCCGTTTGGCAAAGAAAAAAGCGAATCTACTTAGCCTCGGATAGTAGTCATGACAATATATGCTTGGACACTCTATGAACTAGGAAGTGTAATTTCCAGTCTTTAATTAATCATTTCCTTTGTAAGTATAACCGTTGCTGATGTGCACTCGACGTTACAAACTGCTTTCAAATTAGCAAACATCCGTATTTGTTTTTCTGAAAAATCAGCCGAGAATAGATATATTATGTGCTAGCCATTTAGTGTCAGAGATCATTGGGAACATGCATCATGGAATATGAAGATGTGTATATTAATTAACACGCCATCTTCCTACGTGTAATATTTCCTCTATCTTGGCTTTTTTTATCAAATCCGTGATTACATCTGACTAGGAAAGTGTCGCAGAGGTGATAGTTCATTACTTCTTTACGTGTTATTCTCATAGTGTGTGAACTCATCGTCACGCTCATTGTTCATGGTCGAAAACATGTAAGGTCCGAGAAGAATTTTCAAAGAACTCAATTCATACCGGGGGGATGCGGTTTCTCGGTCGCATTTTTGCTATGACCCGGCCTTATCTATCTATACATTCAACTTACAATCTTTATACATTCATTCCAAATAAATCAGGTTATCCACGTATCCGGAATGGAAGCGTGATGAAAAAATAACCTTCTGCGGATACTAAATTGATTTATTACGATAACCAATAATTCGCCTTGCAGCTTTGTCAAGGTTACAGTAAGTAAAGCAGAGAGTGGTAAAAGGTGGGCCTATTTAAACAAACTTTGAGTACAGTTAGAAGAGAAACATTAACTTGGATGAACCCGTTACATGACAGTGTCTATATTTAGACCTTGACATCCGTTCATTAGGCAGTGCGTTTAACGGTATTGACCATTTTGCGTTTTGTGGCTTCGTCAACAAATGGACACCGAATATACATGTAGATTTTATCATTGCGGTCATTTATACATTCAATTATGATGCGAAGATGATCACATGCATGGAATCATGGATGTCTCTAGGTCTAGTGCTCATTTGATCTAACATTTTATGTGATTCGGAGAAATAGTTTCGAAGCTTAAGGTCCATTCACACGGGTCAGAATTTTTGTTCAGAGCCTTAATAAACCTATGAGGCTGCTCATGCAGAGATGCGTGAGGACTCACCGCGTCCGTTGTGAATGGAGGGGACAGGAAGAATGGCCAGTCGTCGGGATATGCATGCATTCATGAGGCCGTGGAAAAGGTTAGAGTCTAGCCAAGTATTTCCACTTAATTCATGTCCGCCTATCAAACAGAGTCCCTGAAATGCTACAGGACAATGAATAATGCAGAAATGACCAAAAAATCCTTAAAAGCAATGGTGAATTGATGGGACGCTTTCGCGATTAACAAGCGCAATTTCTCACCTACAATAATTGCAAGAAATCATTTAAAAAGTCATGCACTTGTATCCTAGCAGGTCAACGCGCAATACCGGCGAGTTATAAAACCCAGTGGCTGTAAATAATAGGTCTATCGGTTTGGTATCATAGTCCAATAACATTCACATGCAGTCATATCCTTCCGCATTCCACTTTGAATAATGAAGTCTAGAGATCAAGAGTACAAGTATACCTATAGCGTTCCGGCGGACTACATGATCAGTCTTCCGATTTCTATTTCAAGGCTTTTTGACAGATAGTTCCACCAGCTTACCCCGTTCAAATTTGCTACCAATACGATAAATTCTCATTATGATTTATCCAATTACAATTAAGCTCAAATCACCGCGGATATGGCTGCAAGTTTAAATGAGGAGTTGTGTAAATGTCGAGAGATGTGAACTAGGCCTGCTATTGATTCCTAATATTGAATGAAATGGCATCTATTCAGGCCTGCTTCCATTTTTCATCTAAGGCATTTAGTATGTTTAATACCATTTCATGAAATAAGTGTGTGGACTCACTCCCACAAGATTCTCATAGAGACTTCATACGTTGTAGGACAGGAGCGAAAGTGAAAAATCACATGCCATGGCAACTTTGATGATACCCGGCTATTAACGCATTTCCTCTGTTGATAATGGGTATTGTTTATGAGATTTGACACCAGTGATGTCGTTTTGTCATAAATAGGACCTAAGTCAAAATTTCCTACTATGCATCCAGTGCAAAAATGCACTATTACAATCAAACTGTATTTATAGATTGAAAATTGCTTTATTACTTATCATTGCAGTTTAAAAACGTAGAAAAAGTTCATAAAATCTTTATTAAGATCGTTATAGCAACCACAGGAGCAAGAAGATGCCCAATTCGCCTTGTATTTCCACGATTTTCCTGCCCTCTGGATTCACAGAATAACTTATCTTCTAATTATTTGGCAAATGTCTTATTACTCTTGTGATTATACACATATTTTTTATGTAAATCCATCTTGCCCTCTCAGAAGCAAGGTTGGACCTTGGGTAAGTGATACAAAGCTTGGGTTTTCTATTAATGCTGCATATTTACAGATCAAGTAGCAAAAATGAATCTTGATAGAACTACATGATAAGAGCACAAAATTCTGATTTTTGTGTCAAAATTCCACTCAATTCACAGAATATTTCAGATGCGAAATACTTGCGGTTATTAGCTATTTCATTTAGGACTTGACAATCCTGCGCATTGAAAGTTCGTACATTAAGTATTTGCTGTAAGCTTACATGTATTTTGCTGCATTTTTGTATGTTGAATTTTTCTAAATTTCAAATTTTATATATCTTCACAGTTATCCTCTGAACCGTCTCCGATAATAGCGAGCTAAAAATAGTTATCCAAAAATGACCAATTTCGTACTCTAAATATGTTTAACCATGCACTCACTATGTAGCTATAATATGTATTGAGTCTGTTAATATATTTCTGAATGATAAAATGAAAACAGTTTCTTTGTTATGAGCAACTCAATCATAATTGAATCAAAGATCTTCAAACAGTCGTCATATCAGTGTAGGTTATTAAAGAAAAGCATTATAACGTTATACGTGTACTTAGATTACTAATTACAGTCATTGCAATAAAAAATTGTTTTTCATATACCACAATTCTCATGGCCTAATAGGAATTTTCTCCAATAGAAGGGTCTTTATGTCATCACAAAATACAAAGAATGCACTTCGCTTACTTGATTCGACTCATTTATTAAAACTTGGGCTTGGAATTTGACCCCATGTTTTTGCCCAACCTCTCCAGGTAGGCAGGATAAAAAAATGCTGTCATGCGACACATTCTCACGGCAGTCTGCCTTCACAGATTTGAAAGTTAAAGATGTCAACAGAGTTTTAGTTCAATCTGATATTAGTTCATTCTCTTCATGCACTTTACTTGCAACTGTTTATTTACACTTGCTGATGCTGGTGAAATATTTCTGTGAAATCTTGTGCTCAAATTGTGCAAAATAAATTCATCTATACAGGGCACAGGAAACTAATAGGTTGTCACACTGTCTCTAATTATGCACGAATTCATTTGATCATCTCATTGAGGAGAATATCTCATGAGTGCAAAATGAATGCATTCTGTCGTCAATTCATGGGAATCTGAAGCATGTTTGTTGTGACAAAACATGTTCCACTTCCGTTAAGTGGATGAAATCCTCATCTGGATTGTTTTGAATGACTTTCAGAGGTGTCTAAATCCTCTCTTCTGAAAAATCAATAGAATAAAGATTAGCAAGCAATTCATGATATTGTGCTCAATTTGTCTATGATATACCAAAGAAGGTAACAATCTCGTAATGATGATATCTGTATCTCTGCATGTGAAAGATATTTTGCAAATCTCAAAAATTACACAGCAGTCTCGCCCTCTAACTCGGACTCGATTTCTGTGTTCATTTTTCGTACAGCAACTCTATATCGCTGCCCAGTCCAATTCAATTACGCACAAAATCATAAACATAGATATCATATTTCACAGTGCAATGATCTCTGTGATCATTGCTTCCATAATAAAGTTCTTGCCTTCCAAGGAGTGCATGAACAGACTTTCTTTGTCTCCAGGAGCATAGATATCCTATCACTTTATTTTAGCAAGAGAAGGACTGTAATCTGTGCCAATTATGAGTGCTCTTGTCCTGCTTTAGTAAAGACTAGATTTGTGAATAGATATTTTCATGATTGATGACGCTAAATTTCTATTTAGATATTCTTGATAACCATGAGCATGTTAACCACAATCTGTCCTTGATCATCATAGCACGTCGTCAAAGAAAATTCTCTGCGCAACTCGTGCATGAGATTGCTTCATCATAGCATTCGAACTCGTTAGATTTATATGGCCCTCACCCTACGGGTTCGTGCATTTAAGATATGTAACTCGTGAAATGCAATAACGAAGCAATCATGCACTATTTGCGCCGATAACTATTGTACGCGGATAAAAATTATTAAGATGTGCAGTAATTTGTCGATAGGTAGTCTAACATCCGGCGCTGTGGCCTTGTGGTAGAGTGTTCGCTCTGCGTTCGGGAGACCTTGGTTCGAACCTTGGTCGGGTCAAACCTAAGACTTTTAAAATAGGTACACTCTGCATTCCTGCTAAACACTCAGCACGAAAAAGAATGAGAGTCGGATAATTAACAACTCGGCCACATGGAAGAAAGGTTCCTTGCCTAATGTACTTCCGAGTATAAATAAGGTTCATCTGTTTTTTTCAACAAAATTCATTTGTGCTGATTATGCGCTTACGGAAAATCTATTTGTGATAGAGTACGGCTCAAAGCTACAACAGAAACTGTATAAGTAAATAATTGTCTATGGATTTACTAATCAGCATCAAGTGCCCATACTGCCGTCTAGTCAACTATAAAAACTTCGTCTAACCATTATGAAGAACCAAAGTTGAGCTACAATCAGAATTGATTCTCGAGCAAAAGGCAGCTGTGAATTCAGTACTGAACTGACTTATTACCGAAAATTATTAACGTACTTCTAAATAGCTGTATCTTTCTTTATATTCCCTACAAAATGGAGAAACAACAAAAATTAATAAATTTTCCTCATGCGTTGCAACAGTTATTTCCGTCAGTCTCCTTGAATAATGATTAGTTTTAGTTTTCCAAGGAGTGCATGCAATAAACAGTCTTTAGTGCACTCCTTCATTGGAATACATTAGCACATAGAAAGTCTTGCATCCTCTAAAACGGTAAAATCTGCATAGAAATCTCAAGAAATACCGTTGATATCTGCAATTCCATAACAAATAGAGGTAGATTTTTGACAGCTATAAAATTCTGATGGTCATAGATTCTGACGATTCTGTGAACTCGCGCATAGACATCCATCTTTATTGCTTTCTTCGAGGTCAACATATCTATGCACGAGTTTTGTAGGTAATTTTATTTTTCACCGATATCATGACCATTATGACTAATCTAATTCTATGGTGAAATAATAAGCGGATTTTATATAATTCAATCGCATATATCTATATAGAAATCTATAATTCAACCAGTGCAGTAATGAAAATATTACTGCACGCCCGTGCAGTAATCTGCTTTACAGGTAAAATAAAGTGACAGGATATCTACATTATACGCACGGTGAAATATAAAGTTACTTACACAAAAAGTGCAAAGACATCCATCTTCATTGCATTATTCTCGATCAACAAAGAGCCCTCGCCCTTTGGGCTCGTGCATAGACATGTAGATCTCGAAAAATGCAATAAAGATGGATACTTTGCACTTGTTGTGTAAATAACTGTTTTCGGACACCAATGTTTGACATTTTCAGATGCTTGCGCGCCGTCAAATGTCCTACATCCTTAATTATTGTCTTATAAAACCCATGTTAATGATATATTGAAATGCAAAATCATTATAGGTCATAGAAAGTTACAAGACTTGACATTGTGAAATGTGATACTCGTGTTTTAAGTTCATACAATGTACACATTTTCATTCACACAAATATGTGTCAAATAACACGATTGCGTGCGTAATTGCCATGTTTTTCCTCAGAATACGTTCAATGTACTATCGGCAAGACGAAAGGGTTAAGTTCAGCAATGCCACGATGACCAAATTTCTATTATGATGCAAGTTTAGGATAATGTTACACTTAGGCCTTGAAATTATCATTGGTCTATAGCGACATTTGTAGATGCTTGTGTACGATCTGATAGACGAATGATACTGCAGCTTGCGAAGCGTGGGCCTATTGACGGTTTTGTTTTAGATACTCAGAAGATATGAGCAGTTGATGTGTTCGCCCAACTACTGAACCCATTAAAATACTCCACACATTACCTGTATTGAGTCTGTGACTAGTATCATGCAAAACGTTAGCCACTGAACGGCACAATCGTTGGAAATGACGAGAAGCATTACCTATGAATACTGAAAGCAAACTGAAAAAAAAAATTTTGACAATCGTAGGCAATCTTATTGGAAATGATGAAAATAGTATGTAGCAAGCATTACAAGAATGTGTCTTAAATAGGGGTCGCTCTGAAGAGGGGCGGCATCGTAGAAGTACTTAGGAAAACGAACAGCCAGATATGCCGCACAGGAGGAAGCTTAAAGAGCTTTGCTGCATATCCAAACATTGAACAAGCAAGATTCAGCTGTCAGGATCCCCACAACATCAGCTTAGTATAGCCACGGAGGAAAGGCAATGAGAATAAGACATCAAACCATGGTCGGATTCTTAAATTTTTAAAAATTCTGCATTTTTCAATCATTTTCACCCTACGCATCTTAAATACTCTCATGTATATGCATTAGGGGTCGCATTACCGGGGTATTTTTGGAAAACCGGTAATTCGGTAATCCAGTTGCGACAAAACCGGTAATACCGGTAATTACCGGTTTTCTGATAATTAATATTGTATCTAACAAGGCAAAGAAAATACTAATTACATGTACATGTACGTTAGAAGGCCCTACCGACGCACTTCATTACTTTCTTGTATTCTTTGCACTGTGCATGTTGACCCGGTTTGCCCCCAGAATCTTCCCCATCATAGAATCGCCAAATGCCGTCGGTTTTGAAGCTCGTAAACTTTATGACGTTCGATAAACACAAAAAAGCAGTGCTCAGTGATGCTGTCCTTAAGGCAAACTGCCGTAAACATTGAAATCGTCATCCGTTTGACCTCGACTATTCGCTCTACAGAAGTCACGTGAACTGAATCAATACTCCCAAAGGCTTGCGTTTCGGACTGTCATTGGTAATTCTCCTTCCTCCTGCGTGCGCTAGCTGCAATCAGGTTGAAAATTGTCAGACGCCGCATTGTATGAAGCGTATGCCAACCGCCTTCCATTGTATGAGATCATAAGACCACAGAAATCCGACCTGATGTGACTGCCTCCCACCATTGTCTATGTAGAGGTTGTATGAAGCGCGCAGTGGTGTGTGAGTGTCTCCTCTAATCGAACAACTCAAATGATCTGCATTATTGTACTTTAATCGCCTTCCATGTCACCTTTGGCTGCAATGAATAAGTAGGATGAATGGTTTGAATTACACCTTCGAAAACCGGTAATTCGGTAATGAAAAAAATCCCAATTACCGGTATTACCGGTTTTGGTAATACCGGTAATGCGACCCCCAGTCTTAAATGGTCCTAAATCTGTCAACGTTGAAGATATCACATCACACTCAAGGTCTTCGAAGTCAGAGAAGACAACAGGTTTCAAGACAGGATACACATCTCAGGCCCAAGTGTGATAGAGTGAGTTCCTCTTCTTGTCAGGCAGGATCAAAGAAGAACACATGCTCATCCAATGGGACACAGATCGCAGTTTTTAGTAGAAAACTGATGTGTCTTCTGGTAATTTTTCATCATTTTCATGAGCATTTACCTATTGAGCTCAACACATTCAGATTTGGCAACCCTCTTGCTGTTGGCCAAGACCAGCATGCTGGCCGACTTTATCTACATTCAACCACATTCTCGCATACATCGCCGATCAGAAGCATGCCAATAGCAGATACATAAAATAGGAAGTGACCTGAAGACATATCATGCCGAAAATTATGGCTGTAGAGTTGGCACTTTTCTGTTGATAAGAGAAAATATAGAAAATTTCGCTTTTGCGATAAACTTCAATCTGCGTCCCATTGGATTAACTTTTCTTTGATCCTGTCTGACAATAAGAGGAACTCACTAGAACTCGACAGACGAGCAGATTCGTAGTAGGCATAGGGTGTACATCATTCTGTGAAAGTCACATTTTCGACCTTGTTCCTTGCAGAAACTCGTACTGGCTGCCGGACTAATACTCCACAACCCCAATTCACATCATTTTGGAGCACTGTTTCTTCAACAGTATGATATTCAATAGCACTTGATTTGAAACTTTTGTGACATTTATTTATAATCCATTATACTTGAAATGTCTTGTAATATCCAATATTCTTCAGAATTGATTTTTTATGAATATCTTTGCTCAGTAATATGTACTATCTTGCTTTACATCGAGTACGTGAGCAGTAGGTCTCTTTCTGTTAATATGCACTTGACTTTGCAGACTCAGCCAGGAATTCAGTAGAATTCGTATCTGATGCACAGAGATGCACCACAGTTGTTCTTGATCAAGCAAAACTGGAGGAACACTGTTCTTTACAAAAAAGGGAATCGTGGTCAAACATCACTTCCTTTCTGCTTTGATGCGTTACTACTTTTTGATTGCTTGTCAAAATTTGGTTTAGATTTCAAATGGTAGGTTCGCCATAGTCATACATGTTATCCGCAATGTGAATCGCTTGTAACCGAATTGTAAATTTCAATGGACATCTGTTTGCGGTTTAAGACGATGAATTACAAGCAGTTCAAAATCATCACAACATTTCATTGTATGTATTTGACCTCCAGAGGGGCAGTTCTCTGATAAATTTGAAGATAAGCAAATACGAAAGTGCACTTCCGAAATAAAAGCATTTAGATGACATTATATCTATGCAAACACTGTAAGGCTACTGACTATAGAAAGTATTGAAATTCGCTGCACTTGATGCCAGTTTCCTGATAATAAAGTGCGCGAAATTCGTAACCGCGTATCTGGCAATCCATGAATTTAAGTAGCTATTGTGGCAGCCTGATAGGAAATTGACTTGTGACTTGCAGTTGCTTTTCGATGCCATTTAATTGAATTAAATTGGAATTTGCCGAATTTTCGACACAGAGAGAGAGAAAGAGAGAGGGCAAATGACAAGGCAAACTCAGTTTTCAAACGCAGGCACCAGCTGCGTATTTAATTCATCAAAAAACTTATTTTGGTCTCCGCAAATGTTCGATATTTGATTATGTATGGTTCCTGTAGTGAAGCATTTCCTTGCAAGATTTAGAAAGTCACAATGTCGAAATGGTTTAAGGTCAAAAGTAGAAAAATGCTTATACTTTAGTTTTTGTGTATTATTTATTCTTTTCAGCTGAAGAGCATGTTAAATGAATCGAACTATTCGGTGAATTAGATGATGAATTTAGTATATACTAGTACAACAATGATTCAAAATTTCATGCTCAGATATAGAATCACTTCTGTCTGTATGTCTGTGGTTTAGTCTCAAGCACGCAGACAAAACAGTTTATGCCATGCCTATTCGGTATTGGTGTAGACAAAAAAAGAGCTTGTGACTGGAAGAGACCTCTTTAATATCACGCATGTACTGATCTGAGGGATTGGAGGATGCTCGTAGTTCAGTCGTCAACAAAATGTAGCAGCGTGGTCATGGCAGCGACCACAGCAATCCTTCTTTTCGCTTTGGTAAAGTCAATGAGACTGAAATAGACAACAGTTATTGTAGATGGTCATTTCATTTCAGCTGCTCGGATAGACATCGGTCGTCAATGTCGGTAGATCCTGAAGAATCTAGTGAGCAAAACCTGTTGTAATTGCAAAATCTTGAAGGAGAAATCTTGAAGGATCTTTCATCAAAATGATGTAATATTAAGGAGAAATGATAACCACTGATGTTAGGCATCACTCTGACCGTTGTCAGCCACTGAAAGTCACCATCGTAGAGGAACCGTTGTCATGACAATGAATGTCTACAACGAAGTATTGTTTTCAAGTGAATGTCCGCTCTAGTCTATTGTTCAGTATCAGATTTCTGTGGCAGCGACGAAGTGGAAATTCCTCGGTCGAATTTTGTTAACCTCGAGTTAACGAAGGCCTATTCTCCATCCCCATCCCCTGCAAATGGAAAATTTCCTCCAAAGTCAGGAAGTATCCGCACATTACCGTTTAAAGAGTTTTTCAAGATGATAAATTTTATTTTTTACAAGGCTATTTTCAGTACATGAAAGTAATTCACTTAAAAAAGTGAATACAAAGACACACTAAATAGTTCCGTCAAATATCGGATCGATTGTAGGCGAGCGTCGCATCTCTTAGCGCATTGTTTCCCTTTGGAGACAACAGGTCAGACGTTGAAACAAATGGCGGGTGACGGCCGATGGATCACTCTCATTCGAAGGGCACACTAGGTGACATGCCACGGGTAATCCACGCGTAATTACGGAACACCCCAAACATCCGTGGTTACGCATGTTAAGTGCAACGTACATGCGCGTTGCACTTAGAGTCAGCAATCACGTAATCTGATCCTGTCAAAACATGGGGAATGTTTATGAATACGCGCGGGCGAGTGTTTATGGTTTACTAGTCGTCTACGGCTGTCCGCGTTGCCGCTTGAACCACGGATGAACCGCTGATGCATGTTCTGTCTGCCCTGAGCATGAAATTGAGGTCTTATCACATTATTCAGCCTCTGATACATGCAGACACATGAGACGCAAAGCCTACATTACAGGAATGCCGACAGATGTTGCAGGAATGGCACGCACAGCCACGGATGTTTAGGGTCATTTGTAATTACGCGTAGTATACGCGTGAATTTCGCGTAATTGAGCGTGGTATGTCACCTAGTGGAGACCGACGAGCCAGCTGTTGAAGGAATTCGATGGCTTCCTTTTCCCATCCTCCTAGGGCTTCAACGGCTAGGGGAATGAAAGCAATGTTCATTTCCCTTCGAAACTTCCTCGAAGTTTTCAGGCTTTTGCGACAGTCAGAGCATGGACAGGGGTATGGGCCGCACCGCCAAGCTGAATTCTCTTCTGCGAATTATTCTGCGAATTAAGCTGAATATTTTAGAAGGAATTTTCATTTCATTCTTGAGAGTTCCTCAACTTATTTCTAAAACTTCGACATCGACATGAAAGTTGCGACACATATCTATAAACGGAAATAGATTTATCAAACATCTTCTCACCGCAAAAACCGCATCTCGATATGAGCGACAACATTTTATTCAAGACTGTCCTACGTAAGATTTTCATATTTTGAACATCCTGAACACTGAAGTTGACTTCTTTGAGAGGTCTCCCGATTAAACAAAAGCATGTCTTGGAGAAACGAAGCATAGAATGACGGACAGACAATGACACTTTTTCTAAAATCGTCTTGTTGCTACAACCTGCTAAGCCGGCATTTGAGCAATGATTCGTAGATGAGACAAATATTCTTGAACACAGACAACGATATTTTCTTGCCTTCAATCGATTAATAAATTCTGATGTCAATCATACTTTTCATGTCTCTTTTTGATCAAAACATAACAGCACTTGAACGATGAATGATTGAAATAATCCAGACATGTTTTACGTTTGTTGTATATTGCTTGTGACTTTGTATGTCACAGAACTAGAAGATGTGAGTACAGAGCACATGTACATGCAGCCATGTGCAAATTCACTATATCACGTGTTGATGCACATTCCTGAAGCTGTTTTGCCCGGTAGGAGGGGCTCTATATTTTTCCGAACAGACCTGGGGGCTGATTTCCCCCTGCTGATCTTCCAAACTATTGCATCAATGTTGCAAACTGCACATCAATCGGAGGGGCATTGAAAGGGGACTCAGAAAATCAGCATTATTTTTATTTTTAGGGTCATTCCTGGGCTGAGTTGAAGGTCAAAGAACGACAATAGTTGACAAATTTAATTAGATCACTATTTAAAATGGAAAATGACAGCAGAAACTAATAAACCATGCACTAATCGAAAGATCTGGTGAAGGTGGTTAATAAAATGATGATTTCGATCGCCATGAGATTACATCATTGTCACTAGATGAGGTCAAAGGTCAAATAATTCAAACTTTTGGTTCAAATTCAAATCGGACAAAAACTCATTCTCTAAAACACGCTCAGTTGTCTCATACATATGTAGATAATTGTTTTCCCATATTTCAAATGTTAAAAAGTCTTCAATATGCACTGTAAACTGTACACCGTTAAAACAGTTAAAATAACCGTTAAACTTCATAGAAAAGCTTCACAGAAAATATCCTTAATTATCTGTTAAAATAATGACGTCACAACGTGATGAGTGATGACGTCACAACGTGATGAGTGATGACGTCACAAGGGGATGAGTGATGACGTCACAACGTGATGAGTGATGACGTCTCAAGGGGATGAGTGATGACGTCACAATGTGATGAGTGATGACGTCACAACGTGATGAGTGATGACGTCACAAGGGGATGAGTGATGACGTCACAACGTGATGAGTAATAACGTAACAGTTAACATCCTTTCATATCAGATAAACAAAACGTCTCTTTTCATGGATATTCACAGTTCAGACTGTAAAAAAACAGTGAAACCAATTTTAGCTGTTAATTTTAACGGATATTTATGGTTTACAGTTAACTGTGTGCATTAAATGTAGAACTAAACACAAAAACAATAAAAATCACATTTGAAATTTCAAACATGCATAATAAGCAGATAATATCAAATTCAAAGACTTTCCATCTGTGAATATCTTTATATTGATAGGAAGAGTCCTTTCTCAACTAATTTCATCAAGAATTTTGCCGCAATATTACCGTCTCTTGCAGAAGTGTGGTTTATCTAGACCTCAGGTCTAAATGAGAAAAAAATAGCTGCTACTAACTGACTAACTGATACTCTTGCTGTATCTTCTTCATGTTTAACTCCTCTCTAAGTATTGCCATCTTGAGATCGTGTTCCTCCTTTTCATTCTTGATTTCTTGATTGCTAATAAAGACTCACCTTTATCTTTTCTTCTGAACGAGGAACAACATTCTCATTGCAGTTAAATTTTTCCGCAATAGAGGACCAAGCCTCCCTCTTTGCCTCCTCAATTTCAAAAGTTTTCCTCTTGTCCTCCACCATTGGCAGGCTACTGATTATTTCCTCCAGGTGACGACGCTCAAATGGAGTGAAGTTTGGAGCTCGATCATTTGACTTTGACATGTTGAACACAGCGCTTTTTCACTCCAGCACACTGCATTTATGATTCAACTAGAACGCCACTGCTTGACACGTGCTATAGATATCCAATCAGCACTCAGATGTGTACGCGCTTTTGGTTACACATTTTAGACCTGAGGTCTGCGAAAAACCTCAGCTAAACCACACTTCTGCAACAGAACTATAGACCTGAGGTCTCCGTACACCTCAGGTCAATCCGAACCTGAGGTCTAGCTAGTCCACACCTCTGCAAGCGACTGTAGAAGTGAATATGCCGAAATCAGCCAAAATATTCCAAAGATTTAAATCTTAAAATGGACCTGACGTCAGAAGAATAATGCCAAACTTATAATCCTTCTGTCATAAGTTGCACAAGGCGTAGAAAGTAAGCTATTAGAAATCTGGTGGCCATAGGTTGCTTGGTTTGAAAGATATTTAAAAAATTCGCTAGGGGAGGTTGAAAAACTCCCCCACCAGTGGGGCGAAGGCTAATATTAGCCTGAAGATGATAGGAGTTAGACGAATCGTGAACTAGACATTTGCCTGTATTTGAAGAATCGATTTGGCAAATATTCATGTCATCATCGCATTCACCAACAGACAATTTAGCATTCTATGAGTGATGCATTTGACAGACGAAATTAGTGAGTTGATTATAATTAACTTCTTGTAATCTTTTTCACGATTGCTCCTTAGATGAAGGCTGAAATTACAAAAAAATGCTGCCAATCATTCCGTTTGATCTAAAATTGGAATCAGAAGTCTCCGAAACTTATCAATTAATTAATTACTGGAACTCGAGCGAATATTCAATTAGATTATCTAAATTGCTCTCCGAATACAAAAAAGAATTCAACGATTTTTGTGTCTCGTGGAATTCCGATGAAGTCAAAAATATATCTTGAACTGCTTTCAGAGTTTATCAGTCAAATTTGCCAATAAATTAGAAGTACAATTCAGTGACTTTATCATGACACGCAAATTTTAGACACCATTAGATTCCCAAGTATGGGAAAATTCTTACATCGTAAATACTTTTTCTTCAGCGAAGAATTCACTTTGACTCCTGAGACACTCAATTAAATCCATTGAAAGGAATATCGTCCCATTATATTGCTTCGTTCTTTCCAATGCTGATTTTTATCTCAATAAAGAAAGCTAATTCTTAGTCATTGCCTATCCTCAAAGAATTGAGGTAACTTAATGTTACTTTAATGCAGTAATTATGTTAATTGAAATTAATGAGAGTTTGAAAAATAGTCAAAAATACTTTTATGAGACATGTCGAATCAACAGGTTTAAGAGTGCACCTTTAGAGAAAGGCCTTGCCACGACTGTGAGTCAATTTCTATCAGTCAACTCCAATAACAAGATAGTCCGGCAGCCAGAACGAGTTTCTGCAGGGAACGAGGCCGAAAATGAGACTTTCACAGTGTGATGTACACCACGAATATGACCGTCTGCCGAGTTCTAGTGAGTTCCTCTTCTTGTCAGAGAATATCAAAGAAAAACACATGTAAATCCAATGGGACGCAGATTGCAGTTTTTGGCTAAAATGCAATTCTCTGTGTTTTTCTCTTATCAACTGAAAAGTATTAAGTCTAGTTTCATAATTTTTGACATGGAATGTCTTCCTATGATGTGCATGTACTATTATCATGCTACTGATCGACAATGCATGTGAGAATGTGGTTGAATGTCGATAAAGTTGCTCAAAATGTTTGTGTTTGTCGACATTAAGAGGCTCGCCAAATCTAAGCGTGTTTAGCTTTATGGACAGAGGTGCATGGACATGAAAGGAAATGACCTGAAGACATTCCATGCCAAAAATTGTGACTTTGATTTAGTAATTTTCGCTTAATCAGAGAAAACATACAGAATTTCATTTAAGCCAAAAACTGCAATTTACATCCTAGTGGATCTACATGTATTTTTCTTTGATCCTGTCTCAGAAGAAAAGGAACTCACTAGAACTCGGCAGACACACCGATTCGTAGAAGTCATATGGTGTACATCATTCCATGAAAGTCTCATTTTCGGCCTCGTTCCCTGCAGAAACTCGTTCTGGATGCCGGAACAGTATAGTTCTGTGGTCGTGGATATCAGTTATCATGACAACGGTTCCTAAACGATGGCGGCGTGCTTTGCAGTGGCTAGTTATCGTTAGCTTGTAAGTTCATCAGGAAACGATTCAAAACTATTTCATTTCTGCTTAAGCATAGAGGCATTTTGATAAAATAGCTTGATTATTTTCAAAGAAATATTGATTCAAATTTGATCAAATTTGATTATTTTTAAAGAAATATTTAGCTAAGTTTCCTATTGGCTGATATCTTCCTAGCTTATAGGGATTTCATAGACGTGACGGGTCTTCTTGCTGCCAAGAAATTTGACTTGCAAGAAAGAAACTAAACTTCTCTCAAGCACCACAAAGTACGTCGACGATATTTACATTTTAAATGATAATTTAGCAGACGGTAAATAACTGCACGTCTTGGTGGATTTAAACCACCGACCTCTGGCATTCCAGGCCAACGCGCTACCATCTGAGCTATCGACGGGTGACAACATGACATAAGTCTTCTGAATAATCTGCGAAATCCAATCAGATGGCTTCATCTCCAAAGACAGCAGAGCATCAACCGTCAAGCATGTTCCTGAGCTAGCAGAAGCGAAAGTAATGACAAATGGCGAATTATTTGAACATCAAGATCAAAGTCCAAAGACCAAGAATGAACTTCAACCACTAAAGACCATCACAAGATTGACGTAGATTCGTTTGATATCTTCCACTCGTGTGCTTTCTTTGAAATCTCCTTGATAAGTGTGTTGACTTTCATAAACTGCATCGCATGAGGTAAAAACATAGTTAAACTGCATTATATATTGTGAACAATTGGCATGTCACTGTTGAATTAATCCTGTCTAAACCATCTGGTCGATCTCCGAAAGAAAATCATTACAACAACAATAATGAAACGATATCGGCGCTAGATAAATTTGCCAAAAACATGTGCAGCTGGTAGGACATGAACCAAAGACCCCAGGTTATGTAGACATGGCAGGCTGTTGGTGCAAGAAAAGGAGAGCAATCAGTCTCCTCTATCAATCCCTCAAATTCGCATGAAATATTGCTTTTGCACCATTCAAAATTCACTACTTTCCGCTGTACAAGAAGCTCATGGGCTCATCATTTTCAGATGATGCTCAAGTAACGCATAGTTTGATATCTAGACTCAGGTTTTGATTTACTAGAAAGTTTAAGTCGTAATAAGGAAATTGCAATTTCCCTAAATGATTCATGGAAATTATTGTCCACATTTTTAAGCCAAGCTCACTTGAGAAAGCTCAATGAAAATCTGAACATTTTTTCAGAATTCGTATGTTGTTAGTTGACTCAGACTATCCATTGTCTTCACGTTTGCATTAACTTCTTAAATTGTGAAAATTCCGTTCCTTTTCCGGCATAAATTGAAGCTGAAAATGGATTTGACAAGACGAATTAACATGCTGTGAATGAAGTTAGCGGAAGATAAAAGTCAAAGGCAATGAATTTCATTTCTCAGGTATTTAGATACCTTTGAACAACATTTGGAAAATGAACAATAAGTCCTGATGATGTGACGTTTACAGACCGCGCGTTATTCGTAATTCTGAGTCGTATAGGTAGCTTGGGGAAATTTATATCCGAATAGTTACAAAAATAAATCCACAAGGAATCAATATTGCACACTAAATTCTCATACGATGATTAAAATCATCCCAGCAGCCATTTATAATAGAATATAATGCTTACTAATTTATATTAATGATTGAAGTAGTCCTAATGATGACTGATGGCGTTCTCCAATCCGCAAGTGTACAGATGCAATGCTACTGTAACCATTGGATTAATCAGCCCTTAAAAGAACTCAACGGAGCTTTCTCGTGGCAATGAATTAAAATTGATCATCTTTGGCCGAATAACTGGTAGAAATAGAAATCTTGAGACTTGTAATACTACTCATTCTTACTGTTAATATACTAATACCATAGATTCCAAACACTGCCGAATACATGTTCAAAACAGACGTCTAATATACTGTAGTGACTACAGATGCCACAACAATGGTCACCATAGGTTAAGGAAATTAAAGATGGATGCTATAAAACAACAGGAGATCGATGGATAAGAATTGGAAAAGTGGAGGTAAAACACAAAAACACAATGATGCTACTGCACCGATTACAAGTGAACCAATGCTACACTATCTGAGACTACATACGGTGGAAAATGGTAATAGTGGATAAGTGGAAAGTGGATAATGGAAGTAAACAGTAGAACTACAATGACACTCTACTACACCGAAAGCGATGAAACTATAAACACTATAGTACGTAGTAAGACTACACATGGAAAATACTATTTCTTCACTTGAATTTGTTATCGCTAGTTTCTTCATCCACCTACAATACTTCATGTAATTCTACATTTCTTCATTTGAAATACAATACATCGACCACTACTTCAGCTACCGATTAAGGGAAATAAAACATAATACTGCAGTCCGTCAGTCATCAGAAGGTACTGCTCTAGTTGTGTTTCGAGCCCTTCCCTGAACACTCAAACCCAGACGAGCAGGGTCTCATACTTTAACTCTCAATGCAACTCTGCAACCCACAAATGTAGCTCTACACATTGATATTTTCCCCCTTGTCATCACCAGACAAGAACTTGAAAAGGCTATTGTGGCAGAATATGCAAAGATTATTATCTGAGTCACTATAATAAGTCATTATTCATAATAGCGTGTGACTCTATTTCTCAATCGCTTCTAGAGGGAAGTTCAATTCAAACTCCTTTAAATAGAACTCTTGAACTTAACTCATATACAAGAGCCTGAAACCGAGAACCAATTCGCCTTGGCATAGGAAAAGAAGAGGTCAACAGGCTTGAGCAATTTTAACATTAAAGTCGCCGGCAACCGTCGAAGCCGCGCTTCAGCCTGCAATGAACCGTCATTGAAGCTGGAAAAAGTCCAAACTATCGTCAATAACTTCCAAAATTGCTGAATTAGGGAATGGACTTGAAAAATTGCTGCTCAGCTTTTTTCGCCATGTGGCATGCAGACACTTATCAAATATCAGCAATAATGTAGATTTACATATCCATGAGATGTTTGAGATATAAATGGATATCTTGGAGATGTTGGAATGAATATTTTACCAAATTGCTGCTGCAGTGATTTCAAATGTGTTATAGAAGAAAATATGATAACAAAGGTCTGTCGTAGTTCATTGAATATCGAAAGAGAATGACAGCTATTAAGTCAATAAAAGACACCAACACCCTTCATTCTCCGACCGCACTCGCCTGACCCAGGAATCGAACCGAAGTCCGCGGTGGAGACGAGCTCGCACCTTCTTCACTAGGCCACGCTGACGGTTCAAAAGGAATGCGAGTGAAGGCAGAAGTCATTTCTAAGTGATATCGACAAGTGATATCGGGTAATCGAGGGTGTTGGTATCTTGTATTGACTTAATAGCTGTTATTCTCTTTCAATATTCAATGAACTACGACAGACCTTTGTTGTCAATCTACACTGTGACGTACTCGAATGACATGCTGATATGCTGTCTCGCTACAATATGAACGCTGTTAGCGTTCTGTCAATAATAATAGGACAATATGCTGTCATTATTACTTAGAGATGACTTCTGCCTTCACTCGCATTCCCTTTGTACCGTCAGCGTGGCCTTGTGAAGAAGGTGCGAGCTCGTCTCCACCGCGGACTTCGGTTCGATTCCTAGGTCAGGCGAGTGCGGTCGGGGAGTCAAGGGTGTTGGTGTCTTGTATTGACTTAATAGCTGTCATTCTCTTTCGATATTCAGAAAAAATATGTTTTCTCAAATTCCATCTTATTCAATAATAAAGTGAAATTAGCGTAAAACGTCAAATGAACTCAATATGAAAAGCTTGTCACCAGCCGTGATGAAAAGGCTTCCATGTTTTCATTTTTTGATATCAAACTGAAAACAATAATTTGATCACTAAATGCAGATTTACCTCATATAGTGGAGACATGACAAAGGCGATGAATTGTGATCCTGATAAATATTCACTTGTTCACTTCGAGTAGAAATTGAATCGGACGAATAGTAATTTGAACTTGATTATTTGTTGATTGACTGTTTATCGCTTTGAATGCATGTAGTTTTGCAGAAATGGCTAGCTACTTAGCCAACAGTTGCTTCTTAGGCTTCACTTCATAATGGATCACTTTCTGATCTAAATGTGGACATTAGACCTCGCAAAACTTAGGAAAATTCTCCTGGATATTGATCTGAGATTTCATCTCCAGCCTGTAGAATATCGCAGAGTTTGCATCTGAATGATTTTGGCTTCTCTGCGACCTGATTAGCCGTTGTAGACCTTGCCTACTGAAATGGCTCAAGTCCGCCGAATCATCTAAATCTCATTGCACTGTCTCTACCTCATGACAAATGAGTTGTACAAAGCTGATGGATATGTAAGTTATTTTATCATTTATCTCATATTTGAAGCTGATCTCAATCGAAGAGGAAGAATGGAAACAAAAGGAAATGTAGGCGGTTTACAAGATTGTAGGAGGATTTTACAAAACAAAGAAAACTCCATTAAAATATCTCTCAATTAAACACAGGACTACCAACAGCAAATCCGCCTCTCACGTCTTCAGATTAATTGACGCGATCCGTGCAATACGAAAAACTTGTAAGTCTTCCAACTTTGAAATACATTTGCATTTAATTTCAGTGATGCACAGAAGAATCACGAACTTGTTGTTTCCTTCTTTTACTTTGAACAGATGAGACAGTCTTTCTATGAAAGGTCATGTCAGAAAGTGTTCTAAATAAACTCATGCAGGTGAGCAGTCTATTACTTTGATAAACACATCGTTTGCTCTTGCAATTATTTCAGTGTTTATTAGAAACATGCATCACAAGATTTGGCGATTGTTGGAGACAGGTAGTTAGAGAGCTTATTATTGAACGGGATTTACTTCAAATTCAAAACAAATGAAGAAATATGCCTTTAAGCTTTACCGTCAAAATATGCTTCTATTGTGGATAGAAAGAGAGTCCTCATCGACTTTTTCAAATTCTTTACATCTGTAATGATATCTTATAGTTAGTTGATGCGATAGCAAGCAAGTATAAGTACATGTACAACTTCAATCAATGTGGTTGTTGCGTTCTTCCACAGCATGATGTCATAAACATTCTGGGTGTTCACATAAACTCAAGTCCTATCTAAACTTATCAAATCTCAACAGATGTAACCACCACGAGACATGTTTCGGCCTGTTGGGCCTCATCAGTCGTGGGTAGGTTTGAACCATCGACGTTGGAGCTAGAGGACGTGCAAGCATACCCTCTAACCACAAGGCCACCGGACCAGCTATGGACTATTAGGCAATCAATGTGGTTGTTGCGTTCTTCCACAGCATGATGTCATAAACATTCTGGGTGTTCACATAAACTCAGGTCCTATCTAAACCTCCTCATTTCAATTTTATCAGCATTTAGAATCCGGATGAATATTTGAAGACTCTTAAAAGTAGCTTATCATCGAAATATCGCGATTGTTTGAGTTGTGCGCAAACCATCACTAATGCATTTTCCGATTTAAATATCAAAACGCATCAGTCAGGCCAGGCCTTAAGTTCGATGGAGCAATAAGACCCGGATTAGCAAAACAGACAATCGCGCGAGATCTCATCGATGTCACTTATCTTTCGGTGGTCGTCGATTGTATAACAATCCTCAAAATCAATCCTCAGCGATACCCGACGATCATTGAGAGCATTGGCACAGAAATCAAAAAGCTCAAGCTCTCAGAACTGTCATCAATCCGCTTGGATTTTGATTGTCAGTTGAGGAAAATCAGTTGACGAATTATGACATCCAGTAATTGGTTTATCAAATCCTGTTTGCAGCATTTCACGTTTGGCAGTTGCTGAAACTATTTCAGTTATCTCTGCACTTGATAGTGAAAATATGTTCTCACAAACGTGTAATGAATCTGATTCCAACGCGATCTTCCCGTGGCTTTAAACAAGTCATCACCTCCATTGTTTTCTCAAATGCTCTAGCCCTGGCGCCATGAAGGAGAATTCTTCATCAATTTCAGGCGACTTCAAGTATTTTTCTCCAATGATCAAGATGTCACATACCAGTTGAAACGTACAATCAATTTTACCGACCTCTTGTTTTAGTTAATAATTTGAAGTTTTCAGGAAATTGACATCTTTAGTATATCAGATTTCCAAAAGATCACAAGCTGCTTCATCATCTATTATCCAGATGAGAAGGAGAGTTAATAATGGGTTTAAACTTACGATCCTTCAACTGCTGATATTTCATGTCTTTCATGATTATGGAAAGCGACCGTTTCTTTGATGCCATTAAAAGAAGACACTTGAATTTAATGAACTGGAATTATGTATTCAAATGAGTAGTTCAAACTCACAATCGCAAATTTTATGGAAAAGGAGCGACTGAATGCTGGGAAAGAAGTAGATAGTTTTTTATATTCAGTATGAAGGAATCCGTAAAACCGATCTTCGTTTTCTGCACTATATTTGTGAGATCTTTCCTAAATATAGTGCAGAAAACGAAGATCGGTTTTACGGATTCCTTCATACTGAATATAAATGATGAATATTCCGTTGTTTCAAACTAGATAATTTTTGTTGAATAACGGAAATTTGTTTGCAGAAAATGTTTTTGAAATGTCAAAATGTCAACCAGTTGGCAGCGTTCTAGAGGGTTATCGGAACTATTGAATATCAGTGTAAACTTTAGTCAGAGATAAACTTCGAAGTAAGGAAATGAAGGGAAGATATCAAAATTTATAACTCTTTCACTTGACACTACTTCATGGAGGTATAAAAAGTTGCTAACATTTTTTCCACCTCCAGATGCCTTTTCATTCACTATTTCATTGTTTAGACTTTTGAATGAAAGAGCTTGCTGTATATCATCCACTATCGTAATGTTATTGCAGTTATTTTTCAAAATTTCAGAACTGTTTTCCTTGAAATTTTCAGTTTTCAGAAATTTAAATTAATTTATGAGAGGGTGATTCACACACGCGTTTTTTATTCTTATACTCAGCATCAAAAGGGCCTCTATCTGAGCGACAACAAAAAAAATAGGCCTAATAGCAATAAAGTGAACATATTGAAAACAATACAAATCGAAATGTGCAACAGACAGCTAATGAATTTATGGAATCACTTGACTTTCTTTAGGCGTGTCAACGAAGTCGTGCATGGAAAGAACATTTTGCTTCTACGCAAAGTACTGCAATAACTGAAATGTTTTGAAAGCAGAGAGAAATGGGACCAATAACACTTCCGTTGAATACCTTGATGCCAAGTTGAACGCAGGGATGCGGAGCCCTATCATTTTGAAAGGACTCCGACTCCGGGTGGCAAGTATATAAGCTTAGTTTTTGAAAAATTGGCTGGTAGCCTACATCACAGATCATTATCGGCTTACCTGAACCGATCTTTAGTGATCATTGCTGCATCAATTATCAATCATTTTTGATGAAGTTTATCAAATGTCGCTTTAAGTTGGATGCATACGACTCGGCTCCTCCCATCTTCTTGATGTGTGCTTCACACGGTTTTTCTCCACTCTCTATTAGGCAAGAAAATCCCCATCCTTATCCAAAAAACATGAGTAGCCTACACTTTCGATTTTAATATGCGCTTTGGAGGAGCCATCACATACGATTAACGTGAGGGCAAGAGGTAATGTTCTCAAACAAAACAGTATTTAATTTTTGTCTCTGATGTGACCTTTGGCGCGCAGGTGTGATCGAGGCTAGGAAAGCTTGTCTTCTCTATTAAATCACCGAATGAAAAGACAATCCTTTTTTCACTATCACGGTTCATTCCCTCAACAATCACAAGCTTATTTTTTACTGCTGTCTCTGTACTTCTGTTTGACGGAGAAAGTTGACATCAAGACAGTGACAGCTATGCACGAGAATAAGTAATTTGCTTGTATTATATTTCAGGTCTAGTTATAGGCCGGAGTCTGGAGTCATATCATTCGATAGGACTCCGACTCCAGCAAAAATGATAGGACTCCGGGACTCCGACTCCGCATCCCTGGTTGAACATCAATCATGATGGATTGCACACCTCCGTTTTTCATTAAGTGGAACAGTTTTCTTTTAATGTTATTATATTCAATTTTCCGGAAAGTCTTCTTCCTCCTCATATCGGTGAGAATGTATTTGCCAGTCAAGTTTTAAGGTAGCTAAGAATTTGTGCTCATCTACATGTACAGTATAGTATATCATTGTAAAAGTTAAAAGTACTTTTGATATTTTCGTGAAGCGTAGTTATAAAGCTGGTAAACTGACCCAGTGTATGGAGAGATTGTTAAATAAGCATATTTTTGCTTTATTCAAGTTTTTTTTACATTCTGACAAAGAATTGTCTGTCCTGTGTGGCTTTGGTTATATTTGTTATCGATGCTGTTACTGTGCATGGGGTCCGCCATTTCGGCGGGTACTCGCCAGCTAGGGTTTGAGCGTACAACATGTTAAAGGACCCAAAATGCGACCTAGCGGGTGAGCCCCTTCTTTTTGATTTTTGTTAGCCTCTCTATACTGTTCACATATTTTTTGTATATTTAGTTTTATTGTTCTGTGCGCTTATGTTTTATTTTCTATGTGTAGCAGTGTACAAGCATCTTACCCGTTGACCGGCGTGAACGCCTTATACCAGTCCTTTTAGGACTACCACTATTAATTATCGCATATATGCTTACTCATTATTTTGTATTATTATCTTTTAAGTGCACTAATCTAACTTTTACCATGACGATGATGTAGGGACTTCAAAGCCTGTGAGGTAGTGCGTGAGACTTATCTGATTCTATTACATGAAGCAGTTAAATATTGGCTTATAATGGTAATAGCATAGCCATGACGGTGATCACATCTGCTGAGTGAAGACATAGCCATCCCAAATTTGACAGGAAAAGCATTGATCTAATAAGTCAGGGTGCCTAGCAGTCCACCCACAGAATTAGATTGTTTAGGCGGAAGCAAATTGATTCAAGCAGATGGCACATGCAGGAACTTACTAAGTGGGCAAAAAGAAATTTTCAATACCTTACAGAGACAGGAAAAATAGTCGTGCGTCGCTTGCGGATTGCTCTGAAATTCTTCAAAATGACCCGATCGCAACGATTCCTTCAGATTCAAAGAATTCAGATCATTGCGCAAAAGTTTTCTCGGTGATGCTGGGCCCTCCGATCATTATTAAAAAAGTTAGCAGGCGCACGAAAAAACGTTCACAAACTTCTCTGTAGAACTTGACATCGTCTGTGTCTCTTTGCTGTGTGATCCAGTTGATGACAGTCACTGAAACTTTGCACAATTTGGCGTGTTTAATGTTGAACTGTCTGCTCATTGTTCGATTGCTACGGTATTTAGTCAGCAGATTGTGCCATTTCATTAACATTACATGTTCCACTGTTTATTTTCTAGTCAAACAGAAGAAGAGACGAAATGTCTAATTCTGTGGTCACAGCGGCAGCCGTAATTCAGCGGATAACAGACCGATAAAGCCCTTCAAATGAATGCAGACCGCAATGCCATTCGCAAAGAGATATATCAACAGCCTAGCAAACTCTCTTGCTAGGTCCTATCCCAGGGCCTTGTTAGTCAGAAGTACCCATAGAAATAGATTGTTTATCTGAAGCTGACTAGAATGGAAATTGACTCAAAGTCGCGGCACCGCCGGGGGAACTAAGTTGGGGCATGAATGACCAATGAAAAGCATAGAATTACTGATTGAACTTATATAGAATTACTGATAGAATGACTGATTCTAACCCAATGATACAGCCGTTGACAGGTGTATCTAAATGAAAATGCGTGTGATTTATGTGCCACTATTGTGTATTGCATGAAGCTTAACCTCCGTTCTAGAGGTTTTAATGTTGTCGATTTCTATGGAACTACCCGAAATAATTGATTTTCTTTTCATTTATCTTGGTTTTAGGTCTCGCTGAACATTTAATCTTTATCAATCATTATTTTAGGTGTGTCAGGCTAATAGGTATTGTTTGTTAAACAATATGTTCGTATCATTCTTTGATTTCATTGATATATGTTTATCTTACAATCAAGAATAAGACAAATTAATTGTCTATGTTATGACAACGACAAATTTGATCACTGTCTAGAGAAGACAACAAACCAGACACCAGAGTCAAGAAATTATGATAACATTTATGTGAAAAGATAATAAGCTCAAGGGGAGAAATTCATGAAAATAGTGATGAAAATTTAGTCGATGATGGGCAGCCGACGATGTAATCTTTCTTCATCTCAAACTATATCATCAAAAGAGTTTTAAACGATCACCTCGCGTAGCTTCAAGACGATAGATTTCAAATCCTAAGTACCTCCTATCAACCCTGCACGACTTGAGCTTTCTTGCAATGGGATCCATGTGCACTTCTCTCCCTCTACACGTGTCTATCTAGCACTAAAACTCAATACCTTCTTTTAGTCCTCATAAAGTAAAGGCAGCTTGTCAAGGGCGACTTACAAAATTGTAAAATTGTCTTATTCTCTTAGAATATCGCCGGCATTAACTTGTGAATCACTCAAAGATGTCAAGAGATTTGAAGCAAATTGTGAGCTTCGTCGTTTCTCATATGACATTGCTCGGTTATTGTAAAGTCGTTCGAAAAGTTTTTCTCAATACACGGTTGAAAAATGATTGAAATCATTCAAAGAAATGAAACTTTAATAGCAATGATGACAATTAAATGTAAAATATTATCGATCTCTTATACAGTCTGATGAGAAGTCATCTTTCATAAAAATTTAGACATTTATGTGATAATTAGATTTCCTAATATTGTCGCCAGCCATCTAACTCTCTAACAGCAATGCGGCTGTGAAATCTTTGAGCGTCAATTATAGTTAATGCCATTCATCGAGGTAGAACTTATTCTCCGACTCTTTTGGCAATGCGTATAGCTGCAATGATATAAAAATTAACCTTTAGCGAAGATTTAACAATATTCCTTCGGTTAATTCTCCGCTGAGATGAAAACTGCTTGAATATCTTAATCAATGAAGGAAGAAAATCTTACCGAGTTGAAAATGTATTTACTGATCTGAATAGAAGAATTGGATATTCTGTGATTCCTTCTGAATCTACAAAGAATAACTGATCACGTGAAATGTGACCGCATCTGATGGTGAAGGAAAGTAGAGCGCGTGCTGAGGCAGACGCAAATCAATTTTGTTTTGAATTTAAAATACTCTGACAAATGGGCGTTGGAGGGTTGAATACAAAGGACAAAAGAGGGAGTATAGAGTAAGTATTATATCATGTAGAGTAGCAGCTCAGTATTAATTAAATCTCCGATTTGTATACAGTTTCGATTTTATTAAATGAACTCGAGTTGAGACCCAGTACCAAATGTGATATATGCGAAGATTTGCAGATTTTCAGAAATTGCCATCGAATTGGCTGATCATGACAGCAATACAGAAGGAGTACCACTTTGAAGAGGCAATGTTTGTTAAATTAGCAATTCAATTCTCATACGATGATGAAAATCATCCCAGCAGCCATTTATAATAGAATATGATGCTTATTAATTCAAATTATTGATTGAAGTAGTCCTAATGAGGACTGATGGCGTTCTCCAATCCTCAAGTGTACAGATGCAATGTTACTGTAACCATTGGATTAATCAGTTCTTAAAAGAACTCAACGGAGCTTTCTCGTGGCAACGAATTAAAGTTGATCAGCTTTGGCCGAATAACTGGTAGAAATAGAAATCTTGAGACTTGTAATACTACTCATTCTTACTGTTAATATACTAATACCATAGATTCCAAACACTGCCGAATACACGTTCAAAACAGACGTCTAATATACTGTACTGACTACAGATGCCGGTAATGGAAATACAATAGGACAATGGTCACCATAGGTTAAGGAATTTAAAAATGGATATTATAAAACAACAGTAGACCGATGAATAGAAATTGAAAAGTTGAGGCAAAACACAAAAACACAATGATACTACTACACCGATTGCAAGTGAACTAATGCTACACTATATCTGACACTACTCATAGTGGATAATGGTAAGAGTGGATAAGTGGAAAGTGCATAATGGAGGTAAACAATAGAACTAATGTACAATGACACTCTACTATGGATGACTATTATTTCAATGTTCAGCTTCAACAATACAATTATTTTCTTATTCGTGATCATATCACAAACTACTTGCTACTGAAAAGTAAAAATATTATAATCAAAAAGGCAATGATCATAATTAATTTTAAAAGATAGAATAGCCAATTTTATAGAAGATAATAGAAGATAGCCAATTTTTTAAATTGCTTCTTAAACCACCCTTTTGAAAATGAGTTTGAAACTCTGCTTTAAACATGCTTTTAAACACAACTTTTTAACATGCTTCTAAAATCCATTCAAGAAATTCAATATCTGACAAATATGAGTAGTATGATGTAGACATGCTCTTTTATATACTGATGAATAATCAATAATGGAATGAAATACTATCACTAGCAAGCGATTCGAAAAATGAGAATTACCTTATCGCTTTCATGGTTGCTGTCAATCATTACAGGTAACCATCAAAGATTCAACAAGCATTATGAACTTCAAGTAGTATCATAGAAGTAGATTGTCGATCTGCAGTTGACTGGAAGAGAAATTGACTCAAGGTCGCGGCACATCCGGGGTAACTAAGTTGAGACATGAAGAACCAATGAAAAGCTTAGAATAGCATATTCGGCCGCTGACAAGTGTATCTATGTGAAAATGCGTGCCATTTATGTGCCACTATTGTGCATTGCAACCATATAAGCTGCTTTACTTCCACTCTAGAGGATTCATTGTTATCAACGTATAATATCGATTAGACAGAACAAAGTCATTTGTTGTCAGACTTTCCGTCGATTCTTTTCGGGCAAAGCCTCGGAAAGCACACAGAGAGAAAAGGCAAAGTAACTGAAGGGACGGAGTTAAAGTCCTTCAATTTTCATTGCTCGTCCCGATGTCCTGCCCTTGAGAACTCAAGAAACCTCAAGAACCCTCAAGAAACTTTTTCATGAGAACTCATGAAATTTAATGCGGATTCATGAGATTTTTATGAGAGCTCATGAGGTTATGATGAATCTCATGATATTCTCATAAGAAAATATTTAACTCATGATGTTCTCATGATGCCTTTATGAGCATTCATGAGGGTTTTGTGAAACTATAATTTTTATAAGTAGTAAGGTATGAATGTCAGCCGCGAAAGGAAAGAGATATAAGAAAGCTTATTCAATCGTCAAGAATCTCCAAGTTTTGTCTATAAAGGATAAAAAGCAACAATATACAATATATCATAGAGATATCTGCAACAGCCGTCTCTAGATGATGCATAGATACTTTAACTTTACAATTAGATGTTGAATGCAAGATGTTGAAAGAAGAGAGATATACAGGTTCATTTAAAAAAAATGTGACATTAACAACATATACAAAAGATACTTTACTATGGACATCATTTCTCATCTCTCTATCATCATTCATTTTTCAAAGTGTCCGCCATTCTCATCTAAACACCGTTGGCATCGCTTCGGGAAGTCTCTGAAAGCATCACGAAACATTTTCTGTGGTATGGCATTCAGTTCTTGTTGAATTATTTCTTCCAGTTCTCTTGTCGACAGAAAATGGATACCGGGAGGTTGGAAAACACGATCACGTAGATAGGCCCAAAGCCAAAAATCACACACAGTTAGGTCTGGAGACCTTGCCGGCCATTCAATATGACCACGTCGTCCAATCCATTGCCCGGGAAGATTATCGTCGAGCAGCCGCCTGGCATTGAGACAATAGTGGCTAGAGGCTCCGTCTTGCTGAAACAGTGTTTGTCTGTGCCTTGAAAAGTATGGAATGACTTTCTCACGCAAAATACCACAGTATCGGTCACCATTCATGGTTTGAGAACTAATGTCACTGGCCACAATGCCATAGAAAGAAACACACGTCCATACTGTTAAAGATGGAGTTTGACCTGGGTTTGTAATTCGCTCATGAGGATTTGTTGTACTCCAATAATGAATGTTGTGCTTGTTGATAGAGCCTGTCAAATGAAAGGCACATTCGTCCGAAAATGAGAGCTTTCTTAGAAACGCTGGATCGTTGACGAAACGGTCATTCATAGTTTCACAAAATTGACGACGACGATCGTCATCACCATCAATTAGTTCTTGACTGTACACTGGCTTATATGGATGCATATCACACTGTTGAAGGATTCTGTGCACTGATGATTTGGATATATTCAAATCGCTTGATAATCTTCGAGTTGATGTTGTGTTGTCATTTTCAATGGCATGTAAAACAAGCTGAGTATTCTCATTGCTCGCAACACTCACCGGTCTTCCTTGTCCGTCTTGTCGGTGCACCAGACAGTCAGTGTTCAACAATTTCTTCTTCCAGGTAATTATTGTTTGTCTGGGCGGCGCTTCTTTGTTAAATTCCTCTCTACATCGCAGTCTGTTCTACTGACACTTCATTCATTATAATCCAGGCTGTAATTGTAATTTGCTCTTCTATCGTATATTCCATTGCAAATTCGAGGTAGGTGTAAACACAGTTCAACAGTGCGCAGATAAGAACTGAATGAATCATTACTTCAAAACTGATAGCTATCGATTCGCACTGTCTACTGTCTGCTTTTAAACATAGAAATTCAGCTAGCGTGCATTTAGACATAGAAATTGAATCAGCCAGCGTGAATTCAGACGTGCTTTTACTTTAGTTCTAAATTAATTTTCACCGCTAATTTTGGGACACCCGGTATATACAGTTACAATTCAATATCTTGTCATGACAGCAACTCTGATTCTTTATTGCGAATACTGAATTGGAATTCTTAAATTTAGGCAGCAAATTACTTTAGAGACATGTATTGCAGAAAAGCAATTCGCAATCAATTTTAGGTAGCTTAAGGCAAGTTATCTGTTTTAGATGACAAGGCGACTCTTAGTTTTGTAACTTTATCCTTATTCTTCTTTAGATTTCTTTATAGTTTTAGTAGATATCCTTCTATTAACTTTGGTAGTGTATCATTAGCTATCTTTGTATATATTTCAGAACATTGATTTTTCAAGTACATAATATGTAGTTTGAAATTTGTTTCCTACTTGAATGTATTATGTCCTAATTATTTCACTCCCTGATGATGGATAGTGTAAATATCCGAAGCGCCGGTATAAATATTTTTGCAGTGAAATGTTTTTCTAAAGTCGCTTTTAAGTTTTCTAGTTCCGAAGTGAAATCAATTTATCGATCATTTGAAAAATATTACCTTAAGTTATCTAAAATTGGTTTCGATTTGCTTTTCTGCAATACATGTCTGAATTAGAATTGTGGACATGGCGTGGTAATGCTCAGGGGAAAGTGGTGAGGCCAAGAATGCCTCAATTACTAAATTCTAGAAAAATAAGTTCAGAAGCATGAAAGAGCAACTGTTAATTTATTAATGAGATTTTCACGAGGAACTCATGCGAAAACGTTCCAATTCCGCATGAAATTTTAAGAGATGGAAAATCATGAGGAATTTTCGTGGCGGTAAAGCGACAACAGCCAAAAATGTGTCTTTAACTTGTCATAATACTGCATTTAGTATCTCAGCGGTATTAGAGATTAACGCACTGCCTTCTTGTCTGGCATAACGTACATGGATGGTTATCTGCACATCTCAAATACATATGTTTTAACGCCGGTGCAGCGTGCATTACACTGCAAACTGTAAACAGCCACTTATCGGACAATTTGTGAGCCACATCAGTATTTTGGCACTTACTGCGTATTATCAGACAAATTTCCTGATTCTCAGACAATTTTTGTCTCATCGCACGAACTAATTTACATTATTGCGTTTACTGCCTATCATACTACTTATGACTAATATATACACTTTTATTGAAATCGGATGGCATCTTTGATAATTTTCAACTATAGAATATACAATGTTGTAAATAAGTAGGATTCTTTGTGTACACCTTGAGGCATGGCAATGACAGGTCTGGATATTTGACGCATTGATGCCATCTTTTAATTCTGTTTTTACAATGTTTTTTACAGCTTTAAAGGGTCTCTATACATCCCTAAAGTTGACATTGACGCAGCGGACTTGCAAAATATCAGAGTTGTTCATGATACGAGTGTGAATGAGTGGACCAGAGTTAGAACCTATGTGATTAGGAGTGACTAGTTTCCATTAGCTGATGTTGAATAGTTTGATCATATTTAAACACTTTGAGATGAGAAACAATACTTTTAGAAAAAAAGACAGAATTGTCTGATATTTTGGCGAATAATTAATAATAATAATAAATTCTATATTTAACGAGAATAACATTAGTAGCTTTAGTAATTGTCTCATCTTGTTTGGTCTGAACAGCCACTTTTGGTTGTTCATTGTCTCATGTTGTCTGTTGCAATTGTCTGATCATTTTGGCTGTTATTTTGTCTGCTTTTGGCTGTCTACCGTTTACAGTGCAGTCTCTAGCAGATCGATTTAGTTAATGTTAATTTAAACCTTTGATGCATAAATTATTTTCAAAATTAAAGTTTTTTTGAAAGGCAAAACTGTTCTTCAAATGCATTTTGCGGGCATCTGGGGATCGTGCGAAGTCGGAAGAGGTACCATTAGAAGCGCATTGATCTGTTCTTTCGTTTGGTTACAAATTTGAGCCGCTTAGGGGTCAAAATGTCCTCGAGGGGACAATATGTATGAAGGGTTTAATTACTGAATGTGATGAAATCAGCGAATGACATGTTATCGAATTTCGCACATCAAAGCAGCTGATGAGACTGCTGGCACATTTCATATGTTGGTCAATTGAAAAAAATGCTGGAATAAAAAAATATTCTTTAAACCATTCTGATCAACCGAATCGAAATTATTTCTCAAACAACAAAATCCACTTCAACGAAATGAGACATTTCATAAAATCCATGTCAATTTTTGAAGTAGTAGTCGGCAAGAATTCTGTCAGTTTGACGAGGTTAATCATTTATTTAGACTTTTGTGAGAGAGGTGAGAGACAGATTTAGAGAAAGGGCAAAGTATGAAAAGCAGTCAATAGGGAATAGTAAATACGTTTCCTCATTAATATCTAGCGATTCCCTCGGTATAATCTTACACATTCAAGAATGCATCAACACACCTATTTATTGATCAAAAGGATACAATATCATTTACATTAAAGCAGTTTCCTCAGATTAATAATTGCATGTAAATACATGAAACTTGTAAACAAGTGGGAAAAAGGCAGTCATCTGCAACAATGTACGGCTTTAATTTATGTGTTAATAGTGATGCTCAAGAACACGGGACAAACTTAATTTTTCAATCACAATTACAGAAAGTGTTAACAGATTCATTGGAATTATCGAGCATAAAAAGATGAAAAACGAAGCGAATGTAATCATAGATTGACTTGAATGGTGGTGTGAAATCATTATCGGATGTTATGGAAGTTATGCAGAACCCTTCCGCAACACGCATCCCCGTTACACGAAGCCTTACTTAGTTTCAGTGTATTTTCAAGTTTTTCACAGAAGAAATATGTTGTGCCGTGAATTTCATTTATCAACGAGAATCAAATGAGAAAAACGAAAAATCAAATTGCCGTGCTGCAGATCTGCGGGTGGTAGGACTCAAACCATCAACAGGTCATCTAGAACTTCAATACTTTAATGAGGGGACATTGACGCGTAGCTCGCCAAGAGTTAAAGGGGCAAACGAAGAGCTTGAGAATTTTGCTCTTCAACATTTTTGTGAAATAGTTTGGAACTGTGTTCTGATGGTTTCCCATTGATGTCTAAATAACGATTTCAAAAATTTCTGCTCAATTAATTATCTGGTCAAACTTAACTAAATTCAATCTTTGTCTTCCTAAATCTATCATGTTTTTGCACCTAAGAAGTTCAAATTGAATACTTTTCGTAGGGTAAATAAAGGTGTACGTACATAGGTGTTTCTAATAATGTGACCATGACACTTTCTTTTCACGATAAGAAAACCAGAACGCCTTTCTTTCTGAAATATAATTTCTTTTAATGAGCAGGCTGATACATTTGAAAACGCCCTTATTGAGAGCATAGCAGAGCAAGAGCTGCTGATATGCATTAAAATGATTAGATGTAATGTAAGTTGATGTAAAAACAGTAAAATCACACAACACTTCAAAGTAAAAGATGCATTTGATATAATTAAATATGCAGGGCTGCTGCGAAGGATACACAACAAATCCGAAGACTGAAACATATCGTTGGCTGACAAAGCACATCGATTCCTAATCAGTATAGAGTTTATGAGTCATGCCATATGCATCGAATAGGGTGCATGCAATTCAAATACCATGTAAATACTACTACTAAGAAATTGTAGTAGTAGGAATGACACATCAATTTCTTGAAAATTACTTTTTCGATGGTCTGAATTTTGTCAAGCATTTTGTATCAGAACCTTCGACGAAGCACCACAATTTTCATTGTCTGAAGCATCAGGCCTATTTTATGTACCCTGTAAACTGTAGGGCACTAATTCAGGCACGAGGCCCAAATTTCGTGCCAGGTAGCGCCTAGTTAGTGCCTTTCTAGTAACTCGATGCACCAGTAGGCGCCACTTAGGCACTAATAGGCACCAAACCAAACATTTGTTTATCCAATGAAATTGAAGGAAAAAAGGGCACGAAATCGGTACTATGAACTTCGTGCCTACTCGTGACTTGTGATGGTTAGAATTGATGTCTGAATTTCGTGCCTAATTCAAGCAAAATTTCGTGCCCTAGAGTTTACAGTTTCTGGAAATCATGTCAAGATAATTTATTATCCCGCAATTGTCGAATACAGGTTTTTGCATTAAATAATGCACATCTGCACTTAATTAACGGCAATTTGCATTCATCAACGGCATTTCCCATGCAGTTGTTGAAATTTCTCATTGATTAGCGGCAATTTGTAGTCAATTAAGATATCTATCATTCTTTAGCGGCATTTTTCATTGATTAGCGGCACATGTGTCATGAAGAATGTTTAGAATCAAATGTGCGAATCTTTCCCTTTAGAAAATATCAATCCTGTAACATTTGATGGTGTTAATAAAACTTGTCATCTTCATAAAAGATGACTTATCAGTTTGTTGAGAGGACTTTAATCAGCGCATTTCATCTCACAGAAAACACGAAAGTATCCACATGAATTGAATGTATATTGTACAAAATATATGTACAATATACATGTACATATATATATATATATATTGTACGTAATTGATGCGGCTGTAGAAGCATGTGATCACGTACTTCCTCCAGATTCCTTTTGACTCCCGCCTTCCACACACTGAATGCGTTCTCTGCAATATTAAGGAATGGAGAATATGGCGGTATTCTCTTAATTGCATGTTCAGCGGCTAAAGTCGCTTGCTCAGCTCGACTGTGGCAAGGTGCATTGTCGAAGAGCATGACAGCTGGTTGATGTCCGACAGCTGTAGAAGCGTCACTCAGGAAAGAGTTGAAACCCTCCCAATTCATGCCTCCCTCAATTGCTGCTGAATGTATCAAACCCCGAGTGTTCGATACAGCAATGATCAGTGTGAAATTTTGTCCCGTTCTTCCACCAACAATTCGAACACACCGACTTCCGCGTGGTGCGCGACCTCTGGTTCTTGAGATCCACAGGTTGTAGCCCACTGCGTCTAGGAAAATCAGCTCTTGGGCATCTCCATCTGCGAACAACCATTGTGCGTGTTCTCTTCTACTTTGCTTGACATCTGGTCGATTGCGTTCAGCTACATTTTCCATCTTCTTTAAAGTAATGAATTGAGCATCCAATGTACGATGCAAAGTACTGATTGAAATGTGCTGCTCTTGTGGAAGACTGTGACGAAGCTCTGCATTAATTTGCTCGAGTGTAAATGCCGGAGTTTCCTCAACGATCCTAATGATACATTCTCTCATCTCGGGATCTACGAGTAGAGGTCTCTGACCTCCACGACGTTGAGCAATTACCGTGCCATTTTGTTGGTAACGTCGAACGATGGACCACGCAGTACCACGACGTATTCCCAGACTGGTGGCTACGTCAATGTAATCTCTATTAGGATCGAGATATGCATCAACAATTTGCTGCTTGTCCGTTCATCTTCTGATATCATCTACTATCAAATGCAAAATGCCGTTATTTATTGCAAAATCTCGATATAGACGTGACAGATATCTATGCAACAATGAACTGACGCTAATCAATGAGAAATGACGCAATAGAATGACAACGGACTGCTTATGCAAGAGGGAGCTCCCTGCCACACTGTCAGTATTGTGAAGCGACATTTTGATGACATCAGCGCCACTTTGTTGGAAGGACCATCTCCGATGTAAACCATTCAGAACATTAATGCGCTATCATGAAGCATCGGCTGCATAAGATTTACATAAGATGTTTGGGTTGCCAATTACAAAACAAAAACGCAGCGTTGTCATGTCTAAAAGAAAGCTTCTTATCTAAATGTCGAAGGTGGTCCTAATAATATGTCGCGGTCAATTTTTATGTTTGAGTGTCTGGTGTCTGTGTTATTAATCAGTAGATGGCTATGTTGTGGTATATTGTTGGCATACATGCCTATTTAATGTATTGACAAGGGTGAAAGATAATATGACATCAACAAGTAGCTAGTTGTAAAAAACTAAAAAAATATGGGTGGTCCTGATAAAATGTCGTAGACTTACATGTTACTGTCAAATAACTTTTTTTCAGTAATACCAGTCGTGAATATTTTTTGTTTGATAGAGTGATATTTAATTAGATTAGATTTATTGTGAATTTTATGCTCCACGAGGTTGTCGTCGTTGCTACTTGTCTAGCAACTGTAACAGGACGTTTCGTTAGTTCTACTTTATGAACCAAGCTGATAAACATCAATTCATATTAATGATATCTTTCATGAAATCATGTTGACTTATATATCTCAAAGATAACTATTTTTGCGTTCATGAATTATAATGTGTTTTTTAATGTGTTTTAATGTGTTTGCTGTCTTGAATCTGCTAACATGCCTGACATGTGGAAGTTGGCGAATGTCTTGCCTATACCTAAGTCATATCCTGCAAATCTCGACAATACAAAACCGATATCTTTACTACCTATTCCGGAAAGAATACTAGAGCAAAGTGTCCTTCAGAGATACAAAAATGAGATTAATAGATTCTACAATGCATCGCAATACGGATACCGCACAAAAAGTTCTACTGCCTGCGTATTGCTTGACCTTGAAAATTTTGTTGCTAAGCAGCTTGATGATAGCAAAGTCAAAGGTATTCAAGTGCTAGCAATCGACTTGGAAAAAGGCTTCGATAAGGTGTCACATAAGTTGCCTACTGACAAGATGATTGAGAAGAATATTGACGCATTTTTCACAGTCTTTGTGCACAATTTTTTGTCTGGTAGACGTCAGAGAGTGAGATGGATTGATGAAGTCATCTCAACGAAATGTGTAAGCAGTGGAATTCCTCAGGGGTCATCGCTCGGCCCGCTTTTGTTTGGGTTCTACGTCGCAGACTTACATTCCTGTGTGACTACATCTGGTAATAAGCTGCTTTTGAGTTATGCCGACGATTTTACGTTATGCACCGCCATAACAGACGATCTTACTTGTAGTCCCCTTTCATCTGCGATATCTGATATACAGAAATGGTATGAAAGGCACAAAATGTCAATCAAGCGTGAAAAATGCATGCAAATGTTTATATCCTCTGACGGAAATTATTTGGATTCTTCAATGATTTTGCCAAATGTTCAACTTAGTGACTCTATCCGAATTTTAAGTGTGACAGTTGATCAAAAATTGAGCTGGGAGTTTCACACCGACATTATATGTAAGAAGGCTTCCTGCAGGATCTACACTCTTCGCCAGCTAAAACCTTTCATGAATGTGACGCAATTGTGTGATATATATTATTCATGTATTCGCAGCATCTTGGGATATTGTGCACCTTTATTTACAAGCCTAGCTGCTCGGCATGTTAAAAAAAAATGGAAAAAGTACAATCGCGTTGCCACAAAATAATATGTGGATCATCCTTGTGCCAGTGTTCTGCGTTCATTCCATTGGAGTACAGGCGAGCTGTGCGGGGTTTTTGGTTGTTCAGCACCTTGGTTGAGGATCCTTCACATCCTCTTCATCACATGTCCCCATCCGTCCTATCATACTCTGGAAAATGTTCGATTCCGCTGTGCAGAACAGTTCGTCGTAGCAAATCATTCATTGTATCCATGCCTAAACTAGCAAACAGTGGTTTCCGTGTTTAAGTTCTTATTTCAAGTTACGGTACATATGAACCGACCCCAACTGACAAGTCTTTTGTATGACTAGCTTTCCTGGTGTTATTTCCTTCGTTCCTTGTTACTTTGTATTGATCGACTTACTTCATTGTGTAATTGTAGTCAGCCTCACGATTTTCATTATTGAGGCGCATGATCAATAAAACGTTATTATTATTATCATTTATTTCGGATTGATAATATGCTTATTTTGAAAATTACATAATGCATAAGTGTTGATGGTTGAATACTTATTGATTATTCATGAAATGCCTTGGAATTGCGTGTATTAAAATCGAATTCATCATTGAAAGTATGACGCTTGAATGTCATTGTCTCACTACTTACAAAACAGTAGTAACATTAGTGTGATCTTTATTGACAAAAGGCCTTAAATCAACATACTTTGGACATGATTGATGCTTTCTTTTAACATTGTGCTGGTATGGCTTTAGTATGTAAAGCATACCACATTTGAAATAACATACGAAAAGTATACAAATATATACCAAAAAAAAAATTTTTGTATGCATCCTTCGTATGTGATTGGTATTGAGCGATTTACAGTGTATGATAGAGAAAATGAAAACGCAACACGAATTTCTGCTTGTTGTAACATGTAGGCCTCATAATTCTACATGTTTGCATGAATTTATATTACAAGTGACATTGACATTTAAACATCCTACAACTATCAATCAAGCACAACGACTTCCTCTTCCATTCCTCCACAGAAAGTGACAAAAGTGGTATCTAGGATGAAACTAATCGCTGTGAAGAATTGGGCTTTGGACCAGCAGTGAAATCCTCTGTATTTCTTCTTCGAGATGAAGATTCTATGATAGCCAATGCCGATGAAGCTCTTAGAACTGCTAAAAATTATTATCTCTCAAGGAGTCCTTAACCTGGCTGAAATTAAGGGTCATATAGAGTGTGGAGAAATCATAGACTTGTAAGGAGTGGTAATTCAAACCCGACATCCTGTCTAGAAACTCCCCAGAAGAATAAATGCTCCAGAAGGCGTTCACACACGAATTATGTTTGATGGATACAACATTCTTTACCAACCGCGTTCTTCAGTATCACAGAATTTATGCGAAATGTCATATTTCCCACACGAAATTGCATGCTTGTACAATTTAGTAAGCCTATTGATTCCATCAAAAGAAAGAAACATAATTCATTATATTGATATCTGAGCTGTTCGGTCTACATAGTATTTATAATGCCACTCACATACTTGATAAATGACTGAAATGCCTATCCAGATACGTGAGCAGCATGCATGTTACATGTGCAGCATTCAATGTCATTACGTGTACTCATTAAAAATCTTTTCTTATGTTATTAATTGCAATGCAAGGTAAATGAATGAAACTCAATACAACCGGGGTGTCCTAAAGGACCTGCACAGTCATAGTCAGTCTTATAGGATTGGAAATGTGAGGCAATTCTTAGTGAGACGAAAATGACTCAGAATATCATAATTGAAACCGCATAGATGAAGTGAATTATGGAAGAAGTCGCGTGGTAAAGCATCAGGGCGTGGCATATATGACACTTGGTGAATAAGCAGTAATTCGAAACATTAGAATTAATTAGAATTCTTCGTCAATCACATCAACGGATTACATATTCAAATATATGAAGATGCTAAAGGTCGACAAAAAGTTGAATTTTTGACACCTGGAGCGTTAGTTCACTGTCTATGATATTTGAAAAGCAATTTTGAGAATTTAAGAAAAACAAATGAAGACATCCAACAAAGCAAAATGGGACGTTCCTGAAGCAATGCTTTTGACTTTGGTGGTGACAAACAAATGCAATTTGCACTCAACTTGTCAAACAAGAAAAAGTTTATTCTCACTCAAAAACTCAAAGACTTCAGATTGATTTTGGAAACTATAAGTAATGAAAAAGCAAATTCCATCACTATCGGAGGAAAATCAATGACTAGATGGAAGCAAAATTTATCTCAATTAGTTGACTTCGAAAGCGCTAATTTTACACAGCTTTTAGAGGTTTATGGAGTTTTGTATAAACAAGATTTTTATTTAAGATTTCAATTTAAATAATTTGAATAAGATCTTAATACAAGATTTGTATAACAAGATCACCACATTATCGGCTTTTACTTTATATGCAAAAATGGATAGTAGGCCTATGATAGGTACGAGTATATAGCATGTTTTACTTACGTTTTAGTACTTATAATAATCAAATATCACATAAATAATAAAGTGATGCTTTTGGTTTATGTTTTAATAGTGATTTTGATATATGGGAAGATAGAATTCCAAATGATGTGTTTTCTGTATGGCCTTGCTAGGACCGGTTGTCCCAAATTAGGCCTGTTTGGGTACTTTGCATGGAATGAAGATTTAACCTACTTATATTCAACCAAAAATTGTTCCAACGGGTGCCATTCGAAAAATGAGACCCCCAGCCTACCAAATGCCTATGAAGTGCAATTTAATGAGTAGGCCGAACCACAGATTGGAAAAACTTGAATTGGTAGCCTTATGCAGGCACTGTATCTTAATTGGCAACTTTTACACTTGTTAATTGCTAAGGATAAAAAATGACTTATAATGCCTGATCATTAGAATTGTCATTGATTATATGCATAAGTGTGTGACGTACATCCATACTGCATGCAATGTACAACGTCAATAGCAACTGCTTCCAGGCGACCTCGGAGAATCGATTCCACAATCCAATGCCTCTGTCTTTCATGAGATCGAAATGATATTTCTGTGCGGCTTGCTCCTGGCTGGCACTACGATGAAAATGGCTTTAGTTCGGCAGCCAGAACGAGTTTTTGCAGGGAGCGAGGCCGAAAATGGGACTTTCGCAAGATGATGTACACTCTATGCCTACCACGAATCTGACCGTCTGCCGAGTTCTGGTTAGTTCCTTTTCATGTCAGGCACTTTGTAAATCTGTGTAATCTAAAGAAAACAGATGTAAATCCAATGGGACGCCGATTGCAGTTTTTGGTTAAAATGAAAGTTTCTATATTTTCGCTTATCAACTGAAAAGTATTATGTCTAGAGTCATGACTTTTGACATGGGATGTCTTCAGGTCATTTCCTATGATGTGCAGGTGCTATTATCATGTTTTTGATCGGCAATGTATGTGAGAATGTGGTTGAATGTGGATAAAGTTGCTCAAAATGTATGTGTTTTGGCGACATCAAGAGGCTCACCAAATCTAAATGTGTTTATCTTTATAGACAAAGGCGCATGGACATGAAGGGAAATGACCTGAAGACATTCCATGCCAAAAATCATGATTCTAGGCTGAGTACTTTTCGTTTAATCAGAGAAAACATAGAAAATTTCATTTTAGCCAAAAACTGCAATCTGCATACCATTGCATTGACATGTGTTTTTCTTTGATCCTGTCTGACAAAAGGAGGAACTCACAGTAAGGTTGGAACTTACGAGTGTCAAGTGAAAGTTCTGTGTGGATTCAGTGTAATACAGTAATGCTCCAGTATTTGCTGAAACAGAGACTTGTCATAATGTTAAAGGTTGGACCTTGGGTTTTCTATTAATGCTGAATATCTAGAGATCAAGCTACAAAAATTAGCATTTTGATTTGAATCTTAGGAGAGCTACAGGATAAGGGAATACAGTTATGATATTTTATCAAATTTCCACTGGATTCACAGAATATTTAAAAAATTAAGTACTTGTGATTATTAGCTATTTCATTCTTGGCTTGACAATACCGCGCATTGAAAATTCGTACATATTGTATCTATTGTAAGTTTGCATGTATTTTGCTGCATTTGTGGATATGGAATTTTTATATATTCCGTATATTTTACATCTTCGCAGTTATCTTTGCACCCTTAACTTTCTGCGATAGCCGACATTTATCCAAAAATAAATTCATTCAGATTTCACATTCTAACTATGTTTAACCATGCACTTACAACGCAGTTATACTATTTATCAAGTTTGTTTATATTTCTGAATGATAAAATGAAGACACTTGCTTTGCTATGAGCAATGTGTAACTCAATCATAATTAAATCAAAGATTTTCAATTGGTCAGTGTATCAGTGGAGGTCAAATTAAAAGAGAACTTTTCGACGTAATACATGTACTAGCCTAATAATTACAATTATTCCAATAATAAATCGCTTCCCACTAGCACCACACTTTGCATGGGCCCAATAGGAATTTTGGCCCATAGAAGAATCATTATGTCAGCACAAAATGCAAAGAATGGACTTCGTCTACTTGAATTCATTCATTTATTTCAACTTGGGCTTGGGTTTTGATCCCAAGTTTTTCCCTAACCTTGCTCACGGAATAGGGTGTACATCATTCTGTGAAAGTCTCATTTTCGGCCTCGTTGCCTACAGAAACACGTTTTGGTTGCCGGACTACTTGCCAGCAGGGAATCGAATCCGTTAATGAATTGCATGTGCTGCATTTCCTTATTATGTGCATGCAGCTTTATTGTTTGATTCACCATCCTTTGTCAAACGAGAATGAATTTGTTTTAGCTCAAACTACAATAGTATTGAACTTGAAACTCCTGAAATAGTGCAACATCATCCATATGTGCACCTCACACGCAGCCTGATTCACTCAATCATGCCGGAATTATCCTTTTTGGATAATTTCTTCTCTTTTGCAGGATTAAGGAACCAGACGGACTGATCAACTGATTTCTTCTGAACGGTAATCAAGAAATTCGACGTGAATGAACAACCTTCCAAGAAAGACAATCAATCATTAATGTTCCAACGGTTTGATGATGAGATTGATTTGAGTGTGTTTGAGGATGACGAACGGCCGTTGTAAGATCTATTCTAGTGGTCAGATATTTGATATTGTCGCCATTTTCTGTTCATAGTAAAGTGGGCTAGTCTATCCTAGACTGTTTGTACAATTCTCTTCTAACCTCAGTGTGCGCCATTGATAGGAGACTTGAGAATTAAGGAGACTTTCTGGATGTCATCGAAATATCAAAATATGGAAAGTTTTCTAAAACTGAGGTCATCAGAGCAATTTTCATTTCTAAGAAGAGAAACATTGTCTGCATAATAACTTAAATAAACAAGAAAATCCTAATCCGCATGATCCTGGAATGTTAAATTCTGCAGCAGTCGACGCTATCATTCTCAGGAATATCGCAGGTGAGCTACTTATCCAGTAATCTGTAAGCTTACTTATGGGAAAACTTATCAAAATTTCCAATGAATAGAACAAGTGACCACGAATTCAAATGCTAGCGTTTCTACGATTTGTTTCAACGAATATGTGAATAATATGATAAAACTATCGGAAAAAGAAGCAGTTAGACAGGTCATTAGGAGATGAGTCATCGAATACTACACAGAGGAAAGAAATCTTCATTATGTAACTGTTTGTTTAGAGATAGATTATAACCCTTCCACATGAATGGCCTGAAGCGTGCTCAGGTCAGCATGATTCGCATTATTGCGGATGACAGAGGAAGCTATCTCTCTCTTGTGCTACAAAGACAGTTGTGATCTGAGATTTCAGTTGCTTCTATGTGGTCAGTGGCTTTGTGGTTGAGTGTTCGCTCTGCATCCTAGAGATCTGGGTTTAAATCTAGGCACTGTCTGACTAAATGAGAAAATGACAATGGGATAAATAATACTCGTCCACGTGAAAGGAAGAACAAGCGATGCTTTTTTAAACATTAACATTTATTTCAATATCAAACATTCAATTTTCATTCAAATTTCATCAAACATTTATTTCAATTTTCATCCAATTTGCCATTTTCATACTGACCGAAAGTCCGTTTCGCTCTGTACTCTGTAGAATCAAACTCCTCCTACGAGATGTATCTGGAGGTGCGTTTACACATGCAACTTTATTGATGACCACAGAATTAGATTGTTTAAGCGTGTTATGTTGCTAGAAGTGCAAACTGATTCAAAACGATGGCAGATGCAGGAAATTACTAAGTGGTCAAAAAGAAAATTTTAGTATCTTAAGGAGATAGGAAAAATAGTCGTGCGTCGCTTGCGAATTGCTGCGAATTCCTTCAAAATGCTCCGATCGACACGATTCCTTCAGATTCGAGGAATTCAGATCATTGCGCACAAGTTTTCTCGATAATGTTGGGTCCTCCGATTATTATCAAAAATTTATCATGGGGATGAAAAACGGTCACAAGCTTCTCTGTAGAACTTGACATCGTCTGTGTCTCTTTGCTGTGTGATCCGGTTGATAACAGTCACTGAAACTGCGCACAATTTGGCGTGTTTAATGTGATGAAGAAAACTGCACTGTTGATATCATGATTCGGCCTCATTAGTTCATGATTTTCATTAGTGATTCATGCCTCAACTTTGTTCCATCGGATGTGCCGCAACTTTGAGTCAGTTGCCATTCTAGTCAACTTCATGTAAACAATCTATTTCTATGGTTCCAGTTCATCAGCGTAGCAAGTTACGACGTTTCCCTTTTAGACAAAAGACAATTCCAATTGTTTCTTACAAAAATGAATTCATCAATTAGAAAACAAAGATGACAACCGATTATCTCTTGCTGAATTCACACAAAGCATATAGTCCGGCAGCCAGAGCGAGTTTCTGCATTGAACGAGGCCGAAAATGAGACTTTCACAGAATGATATACACCCGATGCCTACTACGAATCGGCACGTCTGCCGAGTTCTAGTGAGTTCCTCTTCTTGTCAGAGAGCATCAAAGAAAAACACATGTAAATTCAATAGGACGCAAATTGCAGTTTTTGGCCAAAATGAAATTTTCTATGTTTTTTCTGATTTAACGAAAAGTACTAAGCCCAGAGTCAAAAATTTTTGGCATGGAGTGTCTTCAGGTCATTTCCTTTCACTTCATGCACCCCTGTCTATAAAGCAAAACACATTTAGATTTGGCGAGCCTCTTAATGTCGACAACCACAAACATTTTGAGCAACTTTAGCCACATTCAATCACATTCTAACATACATTGCTGATCAGAAGCATGACAAGAGCATCTGCACATCACAGAAAATGACCTGAAGACATTCCATGCCAAACATTATGACTCTGGGATTAGTACTTTTCGTTTAATCAGAGAAAACATACAAAATTTCATTTTGGCCAGAAACTGCCATCTGCGTCCCATTGGATTTACATGTGTTTTCTTTGATCCTTTCTGACAAGAACAGGAATTCACTAGAATTCGGCAGACGTGCCGATTCGTAGTAGACATAAGGTGTACATCATTCTGTGAAAGTCTCACTTTCGGCCTCGTTCCCTGCAGAAACTCGCTCTGGCTGCCGGACTAATACAATCGATGGTTCAAGATATCTTTATCCCCCTTGAACTATCTTTGAACCACGAAGTTGACTTTTTTTATACGATGGCAGTCATTTATCGGTCATCGAGTAATAATGACTGACACTAAATGATTTTAACAATGCATCTTTCTGTACTACATTTCTATTCACTGAATTTTTGTTGTCTGAACAGTGGCTGGTGACGCACGAAGTACGATTATTGAAGGCGTGTGTGTTCTCGTCGCACCCTTGTTCGTGCATTCTTTTGCGAATCATGATGGATAGATACTTTGTCATATTTTCCTGGAATAAGTCATTGAGTTTGGAATGCGCATGTCCCGGTGAGCATGAAAGACACATAATGCATGTAAAGTGCCTAAATCAGACATCTATCTATTATTAATCTAAATCGCTCCTGGTGGGGACTTCTCTACATGCTTGTCGACGATTTACTGAAATGCCTGTTTGAGGGAGCTGAAGCATTCGAACATGATGTTACAAGAGCAACATGCAAGGACACGAGACGACAACTTTGGAAAGCGATTTCCATGCGGAATGATGCAGAAACAAAGAAATGATCAGATACAGTCGGCACGTGACTTTCATGGAGGCTTGCAGTTGCTCATTGTCTCATGTGAGATCATTTGGACGTTATATTTGCGAAAGCACAATGAGGAAGGAGTCGCACAATTAAGACTATTGGGCCTGTCCTATAACGCGCCATTTGCTTGACCGTCATTAAACGTTAGGGAAAGCCACATGACGAGCATTTGAGCTCCGCTGTAGCCGCGCTGTGAAAATGTTTGTATGTGCTTCAATCGGAGCGGCTACAGTGCAGTATGTCACAGCTAGCTTCGAGCTGGGGTGTCAGCTATGGAATGTTCTATTTGTAGAACCTATTCTTGAAGCAAGCGGTAATCATTATGTACAATAAAATCCGGTTATCACTCCCTTTAGTTTTTGCCGATAAGTAAAATTGAATAAATTGAATAAAAACAACGTGTGTTTTCTACTCGGACGTTTCGGGTCCCGACCCTTTATCAACGAGTTTTGGCATCAACTGCAGTTACAAGTGATTTTATATACTTCAGACATCTATGCGGTGTGACCATTTAATACCATTCAGACAGCTCATCACATCGATTCAACACCGGTCTTCTACGCTTAATCCAACGAGCTTCTAACAACGCAATATCAAGCGGTCTCTTCACGCATTCAAGAATATTGACATCAAAATCTTCAATACCATCACACTCACATTCACGAACATGGACGCTCAGCGCACTCCTATCATCCTTATGCCTAATGCTGCGGTTGTGCTCTAAGTATCGAGCTCTAAAGTTCCTACAAGTCTTGCCTATATAATTACCATCACACTTTTTACAAACGAATTCATAGACAACATTGCTCACACTGCAATCAAATTCCATCGGCAAACTGGCACACACATCACAATTTTCGTGCTTGTTCCTCTTTTTCTTTATCTGAAAAATATCTTTTAATTTTTTACTACTATTATTTACTACATTTATATCAAGGTCATATTTTTGAACTAGACTGTTTATTTTTCTATTTAGACTATCACTAACGAAAGGCATCTGTAGATTACAAACTCGCTTTTTATCTTGATTGCGCTTTTTTCTTCTATTTTTGCGACTGCAGTTCAAATCTTTATCACTGTAGCCATTTCCTTTTAATTTTTTCTTTACTTTGTCTGTTGCTTCTATCTGGTCAGATGCTAAATTACATCTCTCGTTTGCAGTGCTGATTGAATTTATCACAAAATTCGTTTTAATGTGGTTTGGCACCCAGCTATTTTTATTTAAGCAATTATCTGAACTAATTTCTTTAGTATAATGCTTGTAATTTATGACATTATTTTCAATCCAAATGGTTACATCTAAAAAGTTCAATGATTTATTTGGTACTTCTAAAGTGAAATTTATAGATTCGGTCACCGAGTTGAAGGCCTTAATAATTTCATCGAATATTTTTGCTTCGTTCGGAAATGGGCCCATCACGATATCATCGATATATCGTCTATAAAACTGAGGCCTAATGTTATTATTTCGTAAGGCTGTTAGCGCCGTATTCTCTATATAATCCATAAAAATTACAGCGAAAGGAGGAGCGTAATGAGTCCCCATAGGAACTCCTATACTCCTATAGGAGGGTCGGGACCCGAAACGTCCGAGTAGAAAACACACGTTGTTTTTATTCAATTTATTCAATTTTACTTATCGGCAAAAACTAAAGGGAGTGATAACCGGATTTTATTGTACATAATGAAGAACCTCCCGTTTACAGCCATTACTTAAGCGGTAATCAAGCTGTACCGCTTATCATGTGGCCGTATGACTCTCAAAGATCGACGCTTGACGGCGCTATCTCGCTGCTAGCTTCAAAGCGTGGCTCGTCATGCGGCCTTGCCCTTAAATAAAAGATCTGCCATTTTGATGTTTATAGAAACTCTTTTTTAACTGTCTTTTAGAATGCTTTCATCTAACTCGCAGTGAGCAGAGAATTCGCATAAACTTGCATTAGTTTTTCAGAACGTCGCGTGCAACAGGATTTCATAATGTCATTTTGCCGCATTCTGACATCAAAACACAGAAACATGTATTGTTATCGTAGCTAAAGACGACCTCGTTTTCCATTCAGACACTATGGATTTCATTCATAAATGACGGAAATAAATTATTTATTCTGAAGCCAGCAATCCATAGACATCGAAGCAGTTACTGAAGAAAGGTCTCGAAGACCAAGATTCGATCTTTGGTTAGCTGATTCCGAAAGTAGATTGTCGAATGGACTCTGTTATACATTTGCAATGTCAGTCAGTTATACGTTAATGAATGTCTTGCCGTCTGCTTTCATTTAGGTTATAATAGTGAATGGCATTTTTTATGGCAGGTTCATGAACAGTGAACACCCTTCCATCAAAAGATTGCGACGGATCCCTAAATTTCACTGACTATCAATCGACTCTCATGTAATCCAATCGTGTCATACATCATTCGAGAGCTTGCGTTCTCAGCTTTAAAATGAGCTACAACAGACTTGATAATAAAACAGGCACGGGGAGAAAGAACATTTTCTGAGCTCTCTTTTGACATGCTGGTCATCAAAATCGGTGAACTAATAGAGAATTTGTGATATCGTGAAGCTAGCACAAAATAATGACCTTTTTGGTTTAAAATGCTATGCTCTCACCTTTTCATCAAAAGTGTTCATGTCTGGTATCTTCAGAATCCTTACGTTGTACGGAATACGAATACGTAAGTTATATTCATATAAGTTCAATAGCTCTTTTTAAAACTTCTGCAATATTTTTTCTCATTTCCGCAAAAGTAAATAAACACCGTATAAGGTGAACGAAGGCTCAAAACAAGAAAGTCAGCGAAGACATGTCTTTGTTCTCTCATAGCAGCTGCCGATTGTTTACCTTCATTGTTTTCTTACTTTTTGCGGAGATGAGGAACAATATTGAAGACGTTTGAAAATGAAATATTGACTTTATATGAATATAAATTGCGTATTCGAATTCCTTACAACGTAAGGTTTCTGAAGATACCAGACATGAACACTTTTGATGAAAAGGTGAATGTACGGCATTGTGAGCTTAAACGTTGGGCAATCTAACGAGCTTGAAAGAGTTCAACGTCGAGCACACCGCATAATTTGTGACTCCTGGCATTGCGAATGCGTCGATTTTTTGCCGTCATCATATCGTCGACGGATTCTTGGTTATCGCTTATTTCTATCTACTGTCAACGACGATCATCATCCTCTGTAACATCTTTTGCTCCCTGTAATGAGACACAACGGGCATTTTCGTCTGCCACCTTTGACGACATCACTTCGTGACAGATCCTTCATCAGATGCATGTCGAGACTGTATAACTCCGCATTCACCATTTGAGTATTGTTCCGTAATTCTTTTACTTTGTTATGATTTTTCTTGAATACTTATTCTGTACTTTTAGCTTGGGGTCCCACGATTGCCATTATTAGGACTTTTGTAACTTTTCCAAATAAACGTCTTTATTATTATTATTATTATCCTTTTAATGACAGATATATGAGGCGTCCTGAAACTTTCATTTAATTAATGACGCGTTATAAGACAAGCCCATTGTCTGCCGATTCTGCATCATTTATTTTTGCTTTTCGTTAAAGTTTTTTACGAAGTCTTCTTGATTGACATTCCATCTTCGTCGTGTGCCTTTCCGATCGCCTGCTACACATGGACGGCATGGCGTATCAATACAGCAAAATCATGAACTGTTTTCTGCTTGCGAGTGAAAATTACTAATTTCGTAGATAATTCATAATCTAGAGTGCGTAAAATACAGTTTGCGCAAAGTTCATACTTCACAAGATATCAAAATCCGTACATTCTCTTGGTAACAGTAATTTGAGATTACTTAACGAATTTTCGTATTGAGACTGTACTAATAAACTATTATTTTATCTGCCGAGGACACGCCGCATGAAACGCACCATTTGCTTGCTAATGCTAATAGAAGAAAAGCGGATTGTTATATTCCGATTTCAAATCACATGAATGGAATCGGAGAATTTCACTTGCATGTAGTACATACATCAACGATCGAACATCATCAAATTAGAAAAAAAGGAGTCGATTACTAGCTCGACCTTCCAAAATTTAGACCGCTCCATAGAGTAAACATGTAGTAGATAGAGTGTTGACTCAAAAGAGTATCTGCAAACAGTGAACATTTTTGTACCAAAAGATCCTTTTCTGCGGTGATTATGTTTCCTCGGTCCAGTTTTTTTTAAAAGCTATATTTTTGCAAATCTATATACTACTGACATGAAGTCGCTTTTTATAAGTAGCATGAAACAAGTTGGATATCAAAATGAATGAATATTTACTTAAAAGCCATAGAGTAGGGATACATAGGTAGAAGAAATATAGACAGTGAAAATTCTTATATCAAAAGATTCAATTTTTGCGGAGATTACGTTCCTGCGGTCCAAAAATTATTTGAGCAGTTCTTAAAAAAGTCAAAATTTTGCCAATTTATATACTACCGAGATGACTCCTCTATGTAAGTAGTATGCAACAAGTTGGATATCAAAAGGAATGAATATTTGCTAATAAGCATCCCAACTGAACGGAAATCAAGCTGATTATCAAGGGAATTTCATGATCCGTATTATAATGGAAGTCTTCATGAAAAATCGCGATTTTATTCGCGATTTTGTTTTGCTGGCTGAAATTGTATATTTCTAATTCATAAAATCAATAGCAGGTCATTGAGTTGCCAATTTAACAAGTCTTACCTCTCAAAGGATGTCATGACACGGACAATCTGTAAATTAATATCGTTTCCTTCTGTTTTGCTATCATGATCAGTCAATTCCGTTGTAATTTCTTCAAAACTGTATAAATGTGCATATCTCACATTTTGAAACAATTCCGACTGTATCTCCCTTGAGTTCATTTAACAAAATCGAAAGTGTATACACATTGGGGATTTAATAAATGCGGAGTTGCCACTCTACCTAATATATCTACTCTTTGACTTAAGTATTAAATCCAAAAGAAAAAAATCAGAAAAGTAGTATTCAAGAGGAAGCGAAAATTTGCTTCTTTATCATGATCAGCTCTGTCCCAGGGATATTTGTAGAGGAAGCAATGAAAAAATACAAAACAAGAACATCTGCTTCCGCTATTCTATGGTCTTCCAAATCGCCAGGCAGAAATGTACTGGCATCTGCATTGGCAACATTGCTAGAACTCTACAAGTCGGATACAAGAGCATTTGAAGCGGAAATCCGCCCTGAAACACTTCTATCAACCACTCACGAAAGATTTCGCCATGGATATCATTGATCGCGACCACAGAATTAAATATTTTGTATATCTGCTTCGGTTTACCGAAGCGCGCGCAGATGAATCTAATTCTGCGATCGCGACAAAGGTATATGATAAACTTTCGCTGGCTGATTCCAGCAAACGGCAGGTAGTTACGTATGTTTGAAGTTTTCCAGGAATCTCCCTCAAAAGGCTATTAGCTGCTGTTGATGTTTATTGAAAATCTGAGACCAACAGAAGAAGGTCCAGACCAGGCATGTAGACACGCCAAGCTTTCGCGAGACTCCTCTGATCTTCCGGGCTTACACGGTGGCTGCATACGTCAAGAGTGAACCACGGCCCTACCAACTGGCTATTTCAAGTATCAAATATCAAGTATTTATGGCGATCGTAAGTATGAAATAGCCAGTTGGTAGGGCCACTCTTGACGCATACAGCCATCGTGTTAGCCCGGAAGATGTGAGGAGTCTCGCGAAAGCTTGGCGTATTTACATGCCTGGTCTGGACCTTCTTCTGTTGGTCTCAGATTTTCAATAAACATCAACAGCAGCTAAAGATTTTGAGGGAGATTCCTGGAAAACTCCAAGCATGCGTAAACCTTCGCTTCCGGTCACCACAGACATCCAAATATTCAATTTTCATACTTACTCTATGTTACAAGCATCTTAATTAAGCGGAAATTAAGCCATTCATCAATAGAACTCTATGGACCGCATTATAATACTAGTCTTTATGAAAAAATTCAGATCTTGCTTTCTTGCTCGAAATTTCAAGTTTCTAATTCAATAATCATTGGCATGATTTTATGATTCATTAAATTTATGTTTCATTTGTGGAATCTGAATAGTAAGGTAGACCCATCGATATCTTTTAAAGTTAATTGAAACATTGTATTTGATTATGCTATTTTGCTCTACCAGTGGCAGGTTGCTTGTGATATGATCACGCTTTAGAAAATACTCTTGAGGTTCAGCATGAAAGTAATAGCAGGTCATCAAATTGTTAATTTAACAAACATTCTCCAAGGCTGTCATGACACGGATGGTCTGTAAAAAAATTCTATCAGTCACTTCCGTGGTAAGTTTCCCCAAAACTGAAAAATGTGCACATCTCACATTTGATAACAACATCTGAAGTTCATTTAATAAAATCGAAACTGCACTCACATTGGGGATTTAATAAATGCTGATTTGCCTACTCTATAGACCGGTCGATGGTCGATTTTATATCGACTGTCAATGTCCGTCATGAAGTGTCAGATGGATTTGATTTTAATGACAAGCAGAATGTTGCACAGCTTATTTCAATAAAAAAGAAATAGTATTACTTCAGGAAATTGAGGACTATTTCATTCTCATATTAATTTTTTGCGAGGCCACATACTTATAATTATGTATTACAAAGTGAGTAAGTCCTTGACGTGAAATCCCAAAACTTTTCACAACTCTCATCTTTATGACATTCACCGTCTGCTACCTCTGAAGGCCCTGTGATTCTACAGTAGGGATGCGCAACCTTCTACATTTTTCGGCCGCCATTTCGAAGGCCGAAAGAATCACGGCCGCACTTAGTATGTGTGTAGACAACTAGATCAATAGCCAATCGTCTTTATATTCCACGACTCAAATTAGCTTTCCCTGGTGAATGACGCATTGAAAACCGCATAAAGGCCTACTTCGTAAATAATGAGTTAGCAAGTTAACCCATATACGACCGACGGTCATTTTTGACCCGAAAAGATTCTAAGCTGAAGGTTATATTATCACTTGATAAGTTGAAAGCATGTTTTGTAAGGGCAACCGAAGGAGAAAACACTTTAATAGGCTACTGTAATAATTCATAAAGGAATCACGAGCCATTCATTCATTCATCACAGAGCCGGTCTATTCTAGGCATTCACTCGTGTATAGGCGTACCTATTTCTAGAACATCGTATGTAGGCCTGCCTACCTTGCGTTATTATTGAAGTTATATTATAATTATAATATAATTATATCTTATTATTACTAATCATAGAGTTCTTTCGCAACCCGAAACGTAAGCTTTAAATTTATGACAAATATGAAATAAAGGCACAACTGAAATTTTAACATATTTTATTTATGAAAACACACAAAATCTAAATAGGTAAAAAAAATTCTCGTAAAGAAATTACAATATCTTTCGATTCAACACAAGCACACATCACTACCGCTGCAGAAACTGATCTAGCAGGCATCCTTATTCAGGTCATGGACTTGAAGCTGACGCGCGCGAACAATTTAAGCAAACTACAATTGCCCCTTTTGTTTCTTTTAGCTGATGGCTATAGCCATGAATGCACATGAATGTAATCCTATCAAAGTAAACTAGAAGTTCAATATTGATCAACCAGAAAATCATCGTAAAATCCGACAGGTAGTAGCATGATGCACATGAATGTAACTTCCCGAAAATATTCTATTCATGAGTCATCGAACTGCTTGAACGCCTTCATCGCGACTGCAGGCGCGCATTTTTTCAAGGAACATGGACATGAAAGTGTTCGACAGTTACAAGGTGACTACAGGGATGATTGCTTTTCGATTGCCTTGAACTACAGAAATAGTTCCAATATACATGTAAAATATTCTTTTTCATTTACTTCTCATTGTCACGGCCGCACTTTGCCTCTGCTACGGCCGCACTTTGCCTCTGCTACGGCCGCACTTTGCCTCTGATACGGCCGCACTTTGCCTCTGCTACGGCCGCACGTTGCCTCTGCTACGGCCGCAGGTTGCCTCTGCTACGGCCGCAGGTTGCCTCTGCTACGGCCGCAGGTTGCCTCTGCTACGGCTGCAGGTTGCCTCTGCTACGGCCGCACTTTGCCTCTGCTACGGCCGCAGGTTGCCTCTGCTACGGCCGCAGGTTGCCTCTGCTACGGCCGCACTTTGCCTCTGCTACGGCCGCACTTTGCCTCTTCTACGCCCGCAGGTTGCTTCTTCTACGCCCGCACTTTGCCTCTGCTACGGCCGCAGGTTGCCTCTGCTACGGCCGCAGGTTGCCTCTGCTACGGCCGCACTTTGCCTCTGCTACGGCCGCACTTTGCCTCTGCTACGGCCGCAGGTTGCCTCTGCTACGGCCGCAGGTTGCCTCTGCTACGGCCGCAGGTTGCCTCTGCTACGGCCGCAGGTTGCCTCTGCTACGGCCGCACTTTGCCTCTGCTACGGCCGCAGGTTGCCTCTGCTACGGCCGCAGGTTGCCTCTGCTACGGCTGCACTTTGTCTCTACTACGGCGCAGGTTGCCTCTGCTACGGCCGCAGGTTGCCTCTGCTACGGCCGCAGGTTGCCTCTGCTACGGCTGCACTTTGTCTCTACTACGGCGCAGGTTGCCTCTGCTACGGCGCAGGTTGCCTCTGCTACGGCCACACTTTGCCTCTGCTACGGCCGCAGGTTGCTTCTGCTACGGCCGCAGGTTGCCTCTGCTACGGCCGCACTTTGCCTCTGCTACGGCCGCACTTTGCCTCTGCTACGGCCGCACTTTGCCTCTGCTACGGCCGCACTTTGCCTCTGCTACGGCCGCAGGTTGCCTCTGCTACGGCCGCACTTTGCCTCTGCTACGGCCGCAGGTTGCCTCTGCTACGGCCGCACTTTGCCTCTGCTACGGCCGCACTTTGCCTCTGCTACGGCCGCGCTTTGCCTCTGCTACGGCCGCACTTTGCCTCTGCTACGGCCGCAATTTGCCTCTGCTACGGCCGCACTTTGCCTCTGCTACGCCCGCAGGTTGCCTCTGCTACGGCCGCACTTTCCCCCTGCTACGGCCGCACTTTGCCTTTGCTACGGCCGCACTTTGCCTCTGCTACGGCCGCACTTTGCCTCTGCTACGGCCGCACTTTGCCTCTTCTACGGCCGCAGGTTGCTTCTGCTACGGCCGCAGGTTGCCTCTGCTACGGCCGCAGGTTGCACACCCCTGTTCTGCAGTATATTGGAATTTTAAAGAGTTCATTATGCTTGCAATGAGGAGTGCAATATCTTATAAAAGAGACATTAAATCGTTTTGACCTTGCATGAGGACATTTTAAACTACACTTTTTGCCTGACTTTTTTCTTCACTTCCTTTTGCATGCACTTTCTGCAACACTGAACAGACATTGGTAGTTCGAAACATAGCCAATTATTCCTCAAAACCCTCTTCTCTGCATGAAAGAATATATCTGTCTCACCTATAGACAAATATCAACAATTTCGACATTCTTCAATTTTAATTTTATTAAGATCTAAACGTCAGTTCCACACTGAGTAGATGGGTTCCGTTCTAGTCCTAAAACAAGACTAAGGAAGCGGTCCTTCAAAAAGTCGGAATTTTATGGATACGTCGATTCACTCAAATTTTCAAAGGAAATGCAATGATTTTAAAATTAAAATTAAGAGCCCGTTGATGTCAAATTAATCATATTCAGGCAATACATCGCAGTCATTTTAAAAACAGTTATGAATCTTTAAAATTTCTCCTTCGTTCTTGTTATTGAGATAATTCATCAAAATTATTTCCTTCCACAGAAGTCTACAAGTGTTGATGCTGTCCATAAACCAGTGTGTCGACAAAACTGTTTTTGTTATCATTTCAACAATCTGAAGCTCTTTAGTGAATGGAAATTTCGGTTCTTGAGTAAACTTAGCTTTAGAGATTAAATAAAATCACGACACGGTACAAAATTTGAAGGATCCCGGAAATGGAAGATAACAAAGTTAAACAACTACCCCAGTGGAGAATCGTGTAAATAATCAGGTAACTTAAAGTCAAGAACGAATGGAAATAAATTGATACTAATAACATAAAGTAACCTACTCCAGTATAGAGTAGGCGACGAAATACATTTAACGGCAAGCCGACCAACTTTTGAAGGGAAATAGATTAAAACTTATAATCAATTATATTTTATAATCAGAGAACTAAAGTGAGAGTTCGTCATGAACATGACGAGAAGATAACTGAATATTATTTATGTTGAAAATCAAGAAATCTAATAAACCAAAATTAAGTTTGCTATGTATCAGGGAGGAACCACACGGCTGCATGAAGCAGGGTTTCGGCCCCTAACCTCCAACCTGCACCACATGCCGGGGCCAGGCTAACCATATCGAATGCACGATAAAGGAAGGTCTCTCCAAGCCTGAGGAAACATAGCTAAAACGTGACTGAAAATAAGTTTTTTTTGGAATTTGGAGGACAAAGGGGAGCAAATGAATCTGGAAGAGGTTTTTAGTCCAACCAATGATGGAAGATATCTGGCGCGGCGAATAACAACCAAATTTATAAACGAGGAATCTATTCCTCGAGAAGAACGAGAGAGAATTAACTAGCGGACCCCTTGTAAATACCCTTGTAACTCCTTTCTTTGAAGATATTGAAAATGCCCTTAACTCTTGAAGTGAAGGCGGAAGCATCAATTGAAATCCTAGCGAACCTAATGAGTTGGCCAGCGAAAATGTTTAAGCCCTCGTGGTGTAAAGCCATCTAGGATCTTGATTTTAACATCCAAATAATTTACGCATTTGTTGTTATCACCGCTTCTGCTAGCTAAGAGATCTATCATGAAGATTTCAGGAAAGATCCTATGAAATTGTTTGTAATTGAACACACAAGTGTCGTCGACATACCTTGTGGTACGAGAGAGAAGTTTGGCTCTTACTCACTAGCATACACTTGAACTCCCTGTATGCTGGGAATAGGTCAGCCGAGAGTGAACTGGAATTCCCACCCATAGGAATGCCCCGAATTAGTTTAAAGACAAGTCCCCCGAAAGTGACAAAAGTGTCATCTAGGATAAAATCAGCAGCAGTGAGGAATTGGGCTTTGGATCACCATTGTATCCTCTGTACTTCTTATTCGAGAAGAATGTTCTATAATAGCCAATGCAGATGAAGCTCTTAGAACTGCTAAAAATTATCTCACATCAGCCTCTCAAGGAGTCCTTAACCTGCCTGAAATTAAGGATTGTATAGTGTGGAGAAGGAATGTAGGAAAGTGTAGAGGAATTAATTATTCAAGTTCAGATCGTGATTGACATTGTCCGACGACGCATTTCCTAATTTTAGAATGTCTGGTCAATGTTCTCATGAAAAACAATTCATTAACAGACTAATTATCTTCCTTTTCTTGCAAGGATGCTAAATTCCATGCATCTTTGCAGTTCTTTGCACTTACACATGAGTTTAATTTTTATTGCAGTTCAATCTTTATTCATGCAATAAGACGAGTCTATCACATGACTAGCATTCACCAAACCTTTTGAAATTTCGCAACTGTCTGATTGTGGGAACCCAATTCAAATGCTTATCTTAAACTCTAGCCACCGGGCTCATTTCTTTACTGTTGCTGTCCAGGTAATTTTTACTGGAACCATTCATCCTGTTATTCACAATGTTATTTTACTCAAGCCTTGTCTTCAATTCCTGTATGATCGCGAATATATTTCGGTTTTGGATTTGCGTGATTCGAATTGCAATGTGGCCAAGAGTTATCTGTCATCTTTTGATTGGCAGAATGTCTTGTTGGATGTGAGTCTTGATGAATCTTGCGAACGATTTTACGGTGCTCTCCGAAGTGCTTTGAGTTACATTCCTTGTGATTTAATTATTAGACGCCAATCTGACAAACCCTGGATCACTAATGTTATCAAGGTGCTAATCAATAAAAGGTATAAAGCATACCATGAGAAGAATTGGGACCTATATTATCACTATCAAAGCAAAGTGAAGTCAGCAATATTTGATGCTAAGAAACACTGGGGTGATGCTGTTTTGAATTCGTCCAGTCATTCCTTATGGGATGTGTATAAAGCAGTCATGAGCGATAATAAGAGAAATTACAATTGGCTTCCACAATGTGAACCGACTAAATCGGTAATGCAAATTATTAACGAGCTTAATGCATCGTTGGTCTCAAACTTTATCTCCGATCCTTCCTCAGTCGTTCAATCTTATTCGCAGTCTTGTACAGATATCCAATATTTCTATGCTGATACTGTGGAGTCTCTCCTTAACAAAGTAAAGCCCAGCACTTCTCCTGGATCAGATTGCATTCCGTCGATTGTGTGGAGTAAATTTGCATTTGAGCTCTCGGTACCCATCGCCATGATATTCAACAAATGCATAACTCAAGCTAACGTGCCTCATAGTTGGAAGTGTGCAGATATTATTCCGTGTCCTAAAACGAATCCACCTAACTTAAAAAATGTAAGACCTATATCTCTGCTGCCAGTTCCGGAACGTCTGTTAGAAAAGCAGTTGCTGAAACACATGAAGAGTGAATTCATTGACCGATATGACCGCAAACAATTTGCATATCGCCCAAAAAGTTCCACGACCTGTGCCCTTCTAGACATCGACAACTTCATCTCCTCAAGTTTACAAGAAAAGAATGTTATTGCATGCCATTTGCTTGTGCTTGACATGGAAAAGGGCTTTGACAAATTGTCTCATCGCATCTTAATTGACAAAATGAAATCAGACGGTTTTCAGTGATTTTACCTTTAATTTTGTGATTAATAACTTGAGTTCTCGTTTACAAAGAGTTCGTTGGCAGTCTACATATGGTGACTATTTACCAGTTTGCAGCGGAATACCTCAAGGGTCATGTATTGGCCCCTTTGTATTCAATTACTATTGTGCCGATATGCCATACCCTGTATCTGATGATGTTATGTTAGTCAAGTACGCGGACGATATCATTATCATTGGTAAAGTGAAGCTAGATTGTCGAAAAAGTCCACTTCTATCGACATTTTCCGAAATACTGAGATGGTCTGACGAAAATAAGATGACAATAAAATCAGAGAAAAGCCACCAAATGTTTGTTACGCTACGTTCCAACTATGATATGGATGACTTCTTTATCCCTCAGATTCCCGTGTGCAAGTTCATAAAGATACTTGGTGTAACATTTGATTCCAACTTGAACTTCCGACAGCATGTGCATAACATTTCTAAGAAGGCATCATCAAGACTTCACGTTCTGCGAAAATTAAAGCCCTTCCTTCCTACTTCAGGTTTAGTACAAATATACAACAATTGTGTGAGAAGTATACTAGAATACTCTGCTGCCATGTTCGTTGGTTTCAGCAGTTCTAACAGTTCTTCCTTGGAACGTGTGCAGAATAGGGCTCACAAAATTATTTGTGGCTCCTCTACATGTGATTGCTCTAACTTTTTGCCCCTTGAGTATCGTCGCCTCATGATCGGTTTCGACATTTTTTCATCTCTATCCCAAGATCAGAATCATCCTTTGCACCATTTATGTCCTCAGCGTCTGGCTTATTCGAATAAGTTCACCATGCCTGTCTGTCTAACAGCAATGAGAAGCTCATCATTCTTAGTCAAAATGATAAAATTGTCAAACTGTGGCTTTGTTCGTTGACAGTTACTTTTCTTCGTGTTATGTGTGCTTTGGTTGTGTTATCATTAACTTTAACTTTAATTTTTTTTTCATATTGTGATGTAATATTTTTGTCTATTTGTAACCGCTTGTCATGCCTCACGATTACCATTATTGAGGCTTTACAGCAAAATATACACGTCTATTATTATTATTATTATTATTATTATTATTATTATTATTATTATCCACACAGACTAACTTCAAGGTTGCAAATGAAGTGAAATCTGCAGGTTCTTCTCATTTTCAAAGCAAATACATTTGGTGGTGCTTCCATCCATTGAAATCCGACATAACAATATTGCAATATTTTATAACAATTATAATAAAATTATTGCTACATTTATTTTTTATTATGTTTGGTGGACACGCGTTGTCATGACAGCAGTTCTTTAATGATGGTGGTTTGCAAAAGTCTTCAACTATTGCATGAAAGTCAATTCCCCCTAGCACAAACTCTGAAACTGAACACTAGAATTTCTCTCCAGCAAAATTGCTCTAAAGCAATCAAGATCGAGAACTGCTCACCAATGTGCTGCGTCCATTATCTGCCTCGAACAATGAACTTGATCGGAATATGTATCATCCATTGTGTGTGTGTGTGTCTCATAATTTATTCGTATTCGTAAATAATGAGTACGTGGCTTTGATCAGTAAAGTAAACACATCCAATTTGTCTTCATTTGGACGGAAGCATGACTTCCAATGATTGACATCAATATATCATATAGTGCCGTCGAAATCAAACACGGCCGGTCTGATTCCGCACTGTTGCGAACATGATTCTCAACTGTCATTGGAATTGACAGACTGTGAGAAAATACCGCCGTCCAGTTTTAGAGCTTGAGTAGTATATCAGCATTGAGAAGATCTGCTCTTGGCCCAGGAACTGAAATTTGCCAACGACAAGCAGCTGCTTTCACACTAACGTTAATAAAGCGATAACTCGGATTTCTATGGCAGCGACGATCACTTGGCGTTCATTGTTCACAGCGACCACGCGATTCTCTTCATTGATTCAAGTTTGCACGACGTGATTTGTGCAGAAAAGGTGAAAAGCAGATGAATAATGTCAGAAGGAAGGACTGTCTATAGCTGAAATAGAATTGTGCAGCAATCACGTGTGATGAATATAATGACAAATTATTGAATTGGCGGATCAGCTAGCGGTGATTTCACATTCATTGAAGATTTATCCGGTCGGAGTTGTGGTCTCTCTCACTGCACGGAGGTCCCTGCGGACGTCCCTTGACGTGTCCCTGCGCGGACGTCCCTTGACATGTCCCTGCGCGGAGGTCCCTTGACATGTCCCTTTGCGGAGGTCCCTTGACATGTCCCTTTGCGGAGGTCCCTTGACATGTCCCTGTTGAGGTCCCTTGACATGTCCCTGCGCGGAGGTCCCTTGACATGTCCCTGTCCGGAGGTCCCTTGAAGTGTCCCTGCGCGGAGGTCCCTTGACGTGTCCCTTTGCGGAGGTCCCTTGACATGTCCCTGCGCGGAGGTCCCTTGACCAGTCCCTTTGCGGAGGTCCCTTGACATGTCCCTACGCGGAGGTCCCTTGACGTGTCCCTTTGCGGAGGTCCCTTGACATGTCCCTGCGCGGAGGTCCCTTGACGTGTCCCTGCGCGGAGGTCCCTTGACATGTCCCTGCGCGGAGGTCCCTTGACGTGTCCCTGCGCGGAGGTCCCTTGACGTGTCCCTTTGCGGAGGTCCCTTGACGTGTCCCTGCGCGGAGGTCCCTTGACATGTCCCTGTTGAGGTCCCTTGACATGTGCCTGAGCGGCAGTGTATGCGTACAACTGCAGTTTCACAACAAGCACAATCACTTGAAAACTAGCGAAAATCATTCAGCAGCTATCAATTGCTTTTGTCACTTAATCGCAAATTAACTATTAGCGACAGATTTTCCAAATCAGGTCCAATTAGTTCAATTGAATGGAAATGAATTTTTCAAACATCTGCTCAGAAGGTTGGAAGGTGTGAACGCTATTCAGAAATATCAACATAACTCAGATGTACTTGATGACCAGAGCTTTATCATGTCCGGAAATTCAAATCATTCATTCTCATCGCGGGAACCTCTCAATAAAAAATTACGTGGGAATTAAAGTGATTGCTTATATAACGGTGATAAGAAGATTCAGAGGATTTCATGTGAATCAGCAACCTTGCATGACAAGACAGGTGTGGGAAACTATTCTGAGAAATGATTGAAGAACTGTTTGGCTCTTTTACATTTGTACTAAAGTATGTCAAATACTCAGACCAACTTAGTCTTGCAGAGTTATCTACATGAGCGCATTTTATCATATCCTCTCAGAGCAGACGTCCGATGAACATCAATTCTGAGATATTGATGGAACGAATCATGGCGATGATACAGATTATGCATGTCAACTCTGATTTCCGATCAAGGACAACTTTGGTGGTTGCACTAGACGATGTTACATGACAAATAATCAAGCTATTCCAAAATGCCTCTTCAAGCAATATTCTATACTTTGGTTGAATCAGATTTCCTTTTTTATAATCGAAAATGTTTTCTTGAATACCAATAGATCAGCATTTTTCGGAATGCTGCACGTAAAACCATGTATGGTTGTCAAAAAACTTAACAACAAGCGGACTTTCAATGAGTCCTGGATGACTTACGAGTGTCAAGTGAAAGTTCTGTGGAAGAATGACGAAAAATGTTGAATTTAGATGAAATTCACTGTGATTGGCAATTTAGTGGATTCAGTGTAATACAGTCATGCTCCAGTATTTGCTGAAACAGAGACTTGTCATAATGTTAAAGGTTGGACCTTGGGTTTTCTATTAATGCTGAATATCTAGAGATCAAGCTACAAAAATTAGCATTTTGATTTGAATCTTAGGAGAGCTACAGGATAAGGGAATACAGTTCTGATATTTTATCAAATTTCCACTGGATTCACAGAATATTTAAAAAATTAAGTACTTGTGATTATTAGCTATTTCATTCTTGGCTTGACAATACCACGCATTGAAAGTTGGTACATATTGTATCTACTGTAAGTTTGCATGTATTTTGTTGCATTTGTGGATATGGAATTTTTATATATTCCGTATATTTTACATCTTCGCAATTATCTTTGCACCCTTAACTTTCTGCGATAGCCGACATTTATCCAAAGATAAATTCATTCCGATTTCACATTCTAAATATGTTTAACCATGCACTTACTACGCAGTTATAACATTTATCAAGTTTGTCTATATTTCTGAATGATAGAATGAAAACAATTGCTTTGTTATGAACAATGTGTAACTCAATCATAATTAAATCAAAGATCTTCAATTAGTCAGTACATCAGTGTAGGTCAAATTAAAAGAAAACTTTATGATGTAACACATGTACTTAGGCTACTAATTACCATTGCAATAATAAATCGTTTCCCACTAACATCACACTTCTCACGGGCCCATAGTCAGCACAAAATACAAAGAACGCACTTCGTTTACTTAAATTCATTCATTGATTTAAACTTGGACTTGGTTGCTGGGTTTTGACCCCAAGTTTTTGCCCAACCTTGCATTGTACGTCCAGTGCTTTATAATCCGCCCTGAACAATCGAACTTGAGAAAAACGTTTTGCGAATATCAAAGTTATTTGACCAACAGAAGAATTCTTGAATAAACAGATGCAGTCACTGGCTAAATAATACGAACATCATTGTCATTTACAAAAAGACAGTTCAATAATGACAACGAAGGAGAATGATTTTTGTACAAAAGTGAAGTGTGAAAGTTTTCATAAAAACCGTTAAACATAATTACATACATCAGCGGTCCCAAAATGAAGCCTTGAAGTACTTCGTTGCTAACAAATTCCATGTCATCAAAATAAGACATTCACAGAAACACTTTAAATGGTTAAATAGAATAATTTTGACAATTTCAATCCCAAATGTGGATAGCGAGATAATGAAGAAATTGAATGTAAAACGCGATAAGTGTCAAATTTGAAAAATCGGCATAATCCTTAGAAATACTCTTTTTGGGGGCACAAGGATGTTCTGACTAAATAGCCTTTAGTCCAAAGTACGTATTTTGGATTCTATAACATTGACTTGAATAGCCAGTTTGAATGCAAAACACGATATCCGCCACTGAAGTTTGGATGCAAAGGGATATGCCCCATGTTTTCATGCGAGGCGAGACAAGCCCGAATAGGCTCATTTCAGGTACTCTCAAAGCAAAGGAACATCATCCTTTCCATTTCTCAGAATTGCATTGTATTTTCACCGATTTCAAGTTCAATAATCTTAGTTATGGATTGTGAGAATGATGTCATATTCTTTAGCTCACGTTGATGATGTCTAATCACTAGGGCAATTTTTTATGACATGTCATAATTTGTCATATATTTAAGGTAAGGTAAGGTTGTCATATTTTCTATGTCTGATCATATTTAATCATATTTTGGTCATTTTGCTGTAGTTTTAGACTTGAAATTTCCGGTAAGAGGGGCATAAAATTACCGATGTTTGCAGAATGACGCAATATCGGTCTTCTTAGCAGCGCGATGCAGTCTGAGGACAAGTCCTGTGCATGCATTGCCTAAGGATATGTGTGCTAGCGACGGCGCCAGGATTGGCCCGTCTGTCGTCTGCCTTTCCTTAACAGCCAACCGCTGCTTCGGTAGACCGTTCTTCTCCATGTTGAAGAAGATGCTATGCAAGGACAGACATCAAATGCAGTAAACTACATTAGTGATATGGCCCTGAGGCCGAGTCCTCCACGTACCCGGTTCCATAATATAAAGGGTTGAAAGAAAAGATTCTTCGGGTACTTCCAAGCGATTATTATTGCGTGTCCACGACGTTTCGCCTCAAAGGCACGAATGAAGATGTACAGCGGAACATTCACATCATACGACCGAAGTATTCATCATCATCTTCGGTCGTATGATGTGAATGTTGCGCTGTACATCTTCATTCGTGCGTGATTAAGCCTTTGGGGCGAAACGTCGTGCACACGCAATAATAATCGCTTGGAAGTACCCGAAGAATCTTTTCTTTTGAACCCTTTATAGTAAACTACATTGCTGCTTTGTACAATAAGCTGTAAATGGTAATACTGTGGTTAAAGTTTGAGATAAAACGTTCTGCTTGTCATAAATTGAACTTTTTAACTTTTTGCCTGAAAATGAAAACATAATTTTTGCAATATTTTGAGATTTTTGAATCTTACTGCTACAATTTAAGATTTTTCAGTCACAGTTGGTTTCAAAATTCACAGTTGGTTATATTTTAAACTTTCTAGGTTATATTTTTCGGTTTTTAGGTCATAAAAAATTGCCTTACTAATTACTATATCATGAAATGCGATAACTAGACAAATTTGTTGATGTTGTACTAAAAATGATAATACAAGACACTGTAAGCATCCACGTCATTCATGAAGACATAACTTTAAAGTAATCACTGTGCACTCGGAGTTATTGCACTTTTCATCAAAAATGAAAGATGACGTTTGTCACGCTACTACACTGCAAATCGCTGGATACGAAAATTACATACAAACATATACCAAAATCACATACAATTTGAAACTAACATCTGATACGAGATTCTCGTATGTTTGCAGAGATCTGGCATGTTTTTCATACCAGATCTCACTTACTTTAGTATGTGATTGATATGTAGCGATACGAACTATTCTATTTGTGATTGGCTGTTTTACACTGAAATACGAGTTGTTGGTATGTTTTATATACGAGACCCGATGCAAATTCATCCTTATTCGTATGCCTCTGGTATGTATTTGGTATGTGCAGCTTCAAGTCACACAGCAAAAAAATTGTGTATTACATGCTACCATCAAATAACATTTTCAGTAATACCAGTCGCGAATAATTTTGTTTGATAGCGTGATATTTAACTAGATTAGATTTATTGTGAATTATATGCTCCACGAGATTATCGTCGTTGTCGATACTTGTCTAGCAACATTAACAGGACGCTTACTTAGCTCTACTTCATGAGCCAAGTTAATAAACATCACTTCATTCAAACGATATTTTTCTTGCAATCATGTTGACTTATATATCTCAAACATAGCTATTCTTGCGTTCATGAATTATAATGTGTTTTTATTTCGGATTGATAATATGCTTAATTTCAAAATTACATAATGCATAATTGTTGATGGTTGAATACTTATTGATTATTCACAAAATACCTTAGACTTGCGTGTATTAAAATTGAATCCATTATTGAAAGTATGACTCTTGAATGTTATTATCTCTCTACATACAGAACAGTAGTAACATTAGTGTGATCCTTATTAACAAAAGGCCTTAAATCAACATACTTTGGACATGATTTATGCTTTCTTTTAACATTGTGCTGGTATGGCTTTAGTTTGTAAAGCACACCACATTTGAAAAAACATACGAAAAGCATGCAAATAAATACCAAGAGAATACAGAAATATACCAAAAAAAATTTTGGTATGCATCCTTCGTATGTGATTGTTATTGAGCGATTTACATTGTAGCAGCTTCTCGAATGTGCCGGCGAGCAACAATTAGACCAGTGGAAAATTATCCCGCAGATTTATCTGCTCAATTTGTGACGGTCGAAAAATCGATTAAAAGATTGAAGTTTTCGACACAGTAAAATTGGCACTTTTCACAAAATGACCACAATGGTGTTTATCTAGTTTTGCATTCAAACTCAAAGCAACTACACAGGAAAGTCAAGTGTTTAGTAAATCTTTCTGTGAAGACATTGAAGGCCTTCCTTTAAAGGGATAGCCTTTCATTATGTGCTCCATTGTCCGAGCCTCAGCCGCAAGGTGATGATGTACTAGGATGAGCTGATCCAAAGAGTCGAGCGCCTCAAAAAACGTCTAAATTAGTGACAATTGAAAATAGGTTTGGAAAAAATAAGTCATCTACTGTTCAATAAGGTGTGGAAAACATTAATTAGTATATTTCGGTTACACCCTGTAGCGCAGTCATCATCAAGAAAATATTCTTGATGATGACTATGGTGTAAATAGTCGAAATAGTTCAACGTAGCAAAGTGCGTCAAAGTAACAAAATTAAAAAAAAACAAGCTAACGACTAGTTAAATTTCTAAATGGTGCAAAATAGGATTTAAAAGAACATTATTATATCCTAAAATGTCTAAAAATTTTAAAAATACTTACTAGAAGGACAAACAACGGTTCTCCTCTCCTCATGTGGAATGAATTGTCGAGTGAGTCGTTCTGTTCAAATTATGTTTATCACTTATATATTGAAAAGATTGTATTCAACAGTCTGCCCATTCAGATGATAAGAGGACAGGTATGTTTCCAATCAAATACCAGATCTAGCTAACACAGCGGGATTACGCTATCAAAAATCTACCAGGTGTGTAAGAGAATTAATATTAGTTCCTTAAGCTAAAACGTGAAAAAGAATTCTACAAAATATGCATACAAATTATTTGACTATTTTTAATGAGGTTATCAACAGGAACTTAGTAAGGACGATCGCGTTTCGACCGCTAAATCCTGGACGCTCAAACCCGACCAAGCGCGGCCCTGTACATTTAAGATTCACAGCCTCAAAAGTTAAATTTATACTCGTAGTAGAGAAAAATTAGCATCTATCAAAAAAGAAAATAGAGTCGCTATTGACTGAAATGTACCTCAGGCATTTGAAAGAAGGACAAAGTCCAGCCGGTAGAGGCTACATTGATTAACTTTTTGTACACATTATTCAACAATAGATAATAACCTGGCTTATTTAAAAATCTATTTTCAATTATGCACAACAGACAAGGCAGATTTCCTCAAAAATGAGTGAACTTTCGGTGATATTGAAGAATAGTTAAGAGAGTGGTCACCACTGAAGGGCTCCAAAAGTATTCGAGACGATTTGTATATAAATTCATTTCAATATTTTTCATTCAAAAACACCAGTAAATTCTGGGCACTTTCAATTTACTTAGTGCATCATCTTCTGAGAGGCTGTCTTGAATAGACTAAATAGAAACATTAGCTGCTATTTATTGGGACGGTGCTTTTATAACCGAGGCTTTTGCAGTCAAACAGTAGTCTAAAATCCATCAATTCTTGGAGAAAGCACTTCCTGTAATGTAGTGCAAGTAATTCTTTAAATCAATATTTTCGCAAATAACGAAAAGTTTCAACAAATATTCACTGAGTAATTTGTTCAGAACAACAGAACAACACTCCTTCACCTGTAAGACATGACATGACAGGTGGAAGACAGAATCACCACCAATTTCATTTTGGTTTTTGTTGAATTGCTGGAATGACAACGTCTGATCAAATATTCCATATTAAATAATTGAAAATATGTCAATTTTGATAAATGAATTTATATGTTCTTCAGCAATCAAATTTGTCTTACAGTGTTGTTTTCTCGTCCAATTTCATTCTGTCCATAATTGATGTCTACATCGTTCAGCAAGTTTGAATGGCAAGTTTCTTGTGAGTTTTGATAGAATTGGCAAGAAAACAATCTCCAAAGTAGTTCAATGAAGTTCGAACCAAAGAATTATCGAAGGACATCATTGCAATCCGTAACGCTAAAATTGAAGTGATTAAATCTCGAGAAAATGTGATTCGCTCCAAAAATAGAATGAATCTGTCGAACATGATGGCTCAGTAGCTTTACCAGAACAAAACCACTCCGGTCCAGCCAGTATATAGGCCTACACGATCCCACCAGATTCACGTCTATTCTATCAAATCATGACATAAAATGGAGATGCCTTACGACATACCGACGCGACGGTAGCATTTTTAGGAGCAATAACCACGAGCACGAAGTGCGAGTTTAATCAAGAGTGGTGTAACCAAATTGTCGCCATCACCACAGAATTAGACAGGTTGTCTCTTCTCCTGTTTGACTAGAAAGGAAACATTGGAACATGTGGTGGTGAGCAGTGGCACAATCTGCTGACTTAATACCATAGCAATCGAAAAGTGAGCAGCCAGTTCAACATTAAACACGCCAAATTGTGCGAAGTTTCAGTGACTGTTTTCAACCAGATCACACAGCAAAAAGACCGTCGATGTCAAGTTCTACAGAGAAGTTTGTGAACGTTCTTTCGTGCGCCTGCTAACATTTTAATAATGATCGGAGGGCCCAACATTATCGAGAAAACTTCTGCGCAATGATCTGAATTCTTCGAATCTGAAGGAATCGTGGCGATCAGAACATTTTGAAGGAATTCACAGCAATCCGCAAGCGACGCACGACTATTTTTCCTACCTCTGCAAGGTATTGAAAAATTCTTTTTGCCCACTTATTAAGTTCCTGCATGTGCCATCTGTTTGAATCAATTTGCACTTCTAGGAAAGTGATACGATTAAACAATCTAGTTCTGTGTGTTCCACAGTTTTCTGTCAAACTGATTTTGCTTCCGCGATGTATGAGTTGCATGAATCATAGATGTCAAACCGCGTGACCAACAATTTCTGAAACCGTTTCTAAACTATCGACAGGCAGAATTCCATTGTCGAATTGGTTTGTCGGTTTGTCATAGACTCATAGCGCTCAGTTTCTGCCCAAGATTGCTGCATTTAGACAGAAATCCATGACTTAGGCAAGAAGCATTCTTTGTCAACTAACCCGAATTGTCTCTATCTCTCTGTTGTGTTTTCTATTCATTTTATGGCCAACTTCATGATTAACTTTCAGTTGCATTGCTATGATCTCCTTAGACATCACAATGCAGTAACTATTCTGCTTGGATATCAGCAGTTCAGACAGGTCTTCTAATCTCTGAAATGTTCATCCATAGAAATCTATAGGTTTTCCCGATCAAATATAACACCCTGTTAAACCAAATGTAACACTAGACAATCACTTTGTAGCATGTCAGACCAAATGTAGATTCAATGCAGCGCATCGATTGCAAATCTAATTGTTGGTAGATCAAATATAATCTGTCAGATCAAGTGTTGAATTCTATTCATTCTCCATCGTTCTATTGTGCACCATAGGTAGAACAAATATCAAACTAGTCTCTTTATAAGTGGCAGATACAGACCAAATATATGTTGTTATCATCGGATGCTATCAATGATGCGATATCAAAGAATTTCCGTCATTGACAAGCAGCGCTTGGTAGACGCTCATAGTCATGGCGAGGATTATGTTGCACTCGCCCGCCAACTTGGGATCAAGAGGTCCACAGCGTACGCCATCATTCGAAGAGCCAATGACAATTAAAGCATCGTCGCCTTTCCTCGAGGTGGAGCTCGTCCGCAACGGACTCGTGTGACACCTGCTCTGAGGGAGGCCGCAGTAGCCATTGTGGAGCAGCATCCAGACTTCACTCTGGATCAGATAAACTCTGAATTACGCGTAGCTCTTCCGACACACGCGCCGATCGGAAGATCAACGCTTTCGAACATGCTGTATGAGGAGCTAATCGTAATGAAGAAATTAAAGGATGCGCCTGGTCAACGAAATTCGGAGGTGGCAAAGCAAAGACGTAAAGAATTTGCAGAATGGATCATGCAGCTGATGAACAAAGAGCTCACCTTCATAGATGAAGCCGGCATCAATCTGTGGACGAGGAGAACCAGAGGACGCGCACGGGTAGGCGAGCGAGCTGTACGAGTAGTTGGTGGTACAAGAGGACGGAATTTCACTATGACACTTACTGTTAGTGCTACTAACGGTCTAATTCACCATGATCTGATCAGTGGAGGAATGAATGGCGAACGGTTCAAAGAATTTCAGCGAGAAGTGGTAGAGCATTTTCCCGACGATGGAGTGGAGAAAGTCCTTATTTTCGACAACGCGCCTGCTCATCGAAGTGCTGGTGATGTCAGTCTTCCGCAGACAGTCACACTCGAGTGGCTTCCACCGTACTCACCCATGTTGAATATTGTGGAGAACTGCTTCTCTCAGTGGAAGGCCTCCGTAAAGCGAGGTTTAGCGGAAGTAACAGATCAGCTTCATGATCAAGCTCCTCAGGAGAGAGAAGCCACTTTATGTCAACTTGCGGAGTAGAGTGTGTCGGTCATCACCCCAGAGGAATGTGGCAGCTACTTTAGACATTTGCAGCGGTATTTGTCAGCGTGTTTATTAAAGCAGAACATTTTGATGTAAATTTGATTTGATAATTTATGCACATGGATTATCAAGTTGTTCTCACATTCAAATATTTTTCGGCTTCAGATATTGACCTAAGAAAAGTGGGGTACTCAAAAATTCCTGATCATTCATATATGTTATCAATTCTTATTCTATTCTTAGGCATGAGTAAATTAATCGTTTTCACATCTTGTATGTTGCGGACATTCACCAGTATGACATTCAATTAATGGTTGATGTTCAAATGTGAAGTTAATTGCATTCTTCGTAGCATATCAATTCAATAAGATCTGTATGACACTATATGATTCTTTTATTATATTTGATCTGTCATTGTTAAATTTGCTTTTGACTAATCATCATTATTACATTTGATAACAGCCTTATGCTACATTTGATTTGACAGGTTATATTTGATAACTGCCCTAATGTTACATTTGATTTGACAGGTTATATTTGATAACTGCCCTAATGTTGACGTGTTACATTTGCTTTTATCTATATTACATTTGGTCAAAACAAGTGTTATATTTGATCGGGAAAACCTATATATGTCATTCCTATCTTCTATATCTATGTTGTGAGTCCATGGTTCATCTTACCGTTGTGCATCAGAGTTTGAAATTCATTCATTTTTGGATCTAATTGTTAAATTGTTGAAATGAAGTTTCTGCAATTACATAGAAATCGGTTCAATGAGCTGCATCACACTTGCAAAGAAGTGGCACTTGTCAGTCTCACAACTGTGGATGCAAGTGAATTAGAACACGCTGGGCTGTGACTTCTTACACCGTTACCACAGAATTAGACAGGTCGTCTCTTCTTCCGTTTGACTAGAAGGGAAGCATTGGAACATGTAACGTAAATGAAATGGCACAATCTGCTGACATAATACCATAGCAATCGAACAATGAGCAGCCAGTTCAACCTTAAATACACCAAAGTTGTGCAAAGTTTCAGTGACTGTTATCAACCGGATCACACAGCAAAGAGATGCAGAAGATGTCAAGTTTTACAGAGAAGTTTGTGAACGTTTTTTCATGCGCCTGCTAACTTTTTAATAATGATTGGAGGGCCCAACATTATCGAGAAAAGTTTTGCGCAATGATCTGAATTCTTCGAATCTGAAGAAATGGCACCTGGCGATCAGAACATTTTGAAGGAATTCAGAGCAATTCGCAAGCGATGCACTACTATTTTTCCTATCTCTGTAAGGTATTAAAAATTTCTTTTTGCCCACTTACTAAGTTCATGTGCCATGTGCCATCTGTTTGAATCAGTTTGCACTTCTAGCAAAGTGATGCGATTAAACAATCTAATTCTGTGACTCATGTGAATGGGGCAATTTCAGCTTATCGAGACAGTGCAGCATTTATGACTCATTTAATTTTATTTCCAGAATATTGCTAACTGATCCTGACAGTTTAAAATCCTGAACTGAACAATAGTATGATTTTCGACAGTAATATAGAAATTTCCCGTTCTGATCGAGGTGTTCAAAAATTTCCATTAATTGATATCTATGAACTGATTTCATCATTGACTCTTCTCAATTTTTTGTCCATCCAGCTTGCAAGATATTCACTATAAGTTTCAGCGTGACGTTCTGAACTGTGCTGTTCGTCGCAGTCCGATCTGTTTCATCGCACGGACGTATTGAGAAAAGTTGTTGTCTGGTCAGGAAAAGCTTGAGCAAAATGTCTTCGAGAAGAATGCTCCAACTAGCAGGCAGGTGTTAAATCACTGCTCCGCTTGTCACTCGTTTAGCTTCTTTTTCTGGCTTCAAAATTTGATAGACATCAACTTGCTTTGAATCCTTCAATTTTGCTAAGTGTTAATATGACACGCACATGTATGCTGACGATGTTCCTGCGGTTATATTCCACGTAATTGTGATCAACTGCAACCATCTTCCTCCTATTCTTGAACATCTCTTATGATCTGCCGAAATTTTGCAATGTAAGCGAGAATTTCTACCTGACGCCTTTGGTCAAAGTTGACGACAGAACGGCCAGCATCTGTCACCAAAGGAAACAGAAGATCAACTCAATTCTAATGGTACAACTGCCAACTTTCAACGATGCCTAGAATGTCCGCAAGTTACGATTGAAAAAATAACAAAAGCTTAAAATTTTGGAAAATTGCTTGACAAGTGGTGGGTTAAATTAAGAAATATGGATGATCATTTCATCTAAGTTCTCTTCTTTATGTGTCATCAGCATTGCCTTAAGAGTCATTGCGTGTTGAAGATGATCGAATCAAGTAATTTTAGGCTTCCGTTAAGCATTTTTCGATGTTAAAAGGTATGTGAAGTGTTCGTGCGGAATTCACAATACCCACAAAAACAGTCGTCCGTTCTCAAAAGAAGTAGATCGCCTCGATGCTTTTCGTTATACATTTCCTATGTCGCAAAGACATCGTAATGCACATGTCGCTATAATGTGCTGTATGCTCTCATTTTGATGATGGGTAGCTGATGCCATACTAGTATTACTCGCACTTTTCGTTCAATGTGATATACCTCTGGTTGTGACTTCAATACTCGGTTTTAGATCATGTAGATGAAGCTTTAGTGTCACTGTAAACTGTACAATACCAAAGCTACTTACGAAGCCGATGTACAAATAGAGAATAACAAAATGTACGAAAGCACTATTGTTCGTGCTGATACACTACGAAAGCGATTGGCTTTCCTATTGGATTGTCTTTATCATCCAATAAGATCGCTTTCGTAGTGTATGAACAATAGCGCTTTCGAACATTCTGCTATTCTCCATTTGCACATCGCCTTCGTAATCAAAATCAGTCAGCTTTCTTAAGGCTGGTTCACATTAATTGTAGTTTTGAAGTCTGTAGTTTTCGATGAGCGACAAACTTCAAAGTTGCATATAAATGCACTGGTTCACATCACAGCAGCAGCAAGCTATCGAAGCAAGAAGAGGTTGAAACTATATTGAAATTTTTGTTATGGCTCATTTCAACAGAGGACAAAAACTAGCTTTACTACTTTATCTTAAAAGACGTCAACGTAAAAGGATACAATGAAGATGGTGGGTGAGGCCTATATTGAAACAACGGCGGAATCAAGGCGCCTATGCCAATCTAATTATGGAAATGTTTTCACATGACAATGAGTACTTTTATCGATGTCGCCAGTGTGAACCAGCCTTCACTCTACAGTTTACAGTGTACTCCCCCATACTGGTGACACAATTAGACGTTTCTGGACTGTTGTGGTACCTATAATCCGGATGCCTTCCATACCGACTTTCACTGACACTTTCGGGGCTCGACCTCTAGGCTGAGCTAGCTGACAACTTAACCACTCACTGAGACCACGGTTTTAAAACGTATGTTTTTAGACATTCTAAATTCATTTAATCAAGCGATTAGATATTGACATCTTACTTTCAGAAGTCTCACTTCTGCTTAGAGAACTTGCCAGCTATTAATTGTTCATTCATGCAGTTGTGCCTTACTTCTGATACACATTAACCCTCCAGGCGGTGGGGGGGCATATTTATGCCCCCCCTTTGTATTTTTTGATCTAATTCATGAAATATGAAACGTATGATTCTGAAATTTTCAGTAGCTTATTTTTTGCGTATTTTTGACAATTTCCTGTAAAATTATTAAAATTGGATCACAGAAACGACCTTTACATGACCTTTATTGAAAAGTACTTTCGAAATTTTATCAAATCAGTGAAATTCTTCAGAAATTTTGTCTATGAATGAATTGCTATTGCTTGGAATCACTCATTACGTATAGAATAACTTATTTGACTATAAATAACTTTATGCTTATCACGGTTTACCAATTCAAATTTGAAAATAAGCTGCATATACTACTTACAATGATATTGTAAGTACTTTATAGAGTAATATTAGTTTTTACATCTTTTTCATTACTGTTATGTATTGAAAATATATTCACATGTATATGTTATGTATTTTCTACATGTAGGCATGTACATGTACTATTTGAACATAAATATATGGAATACTGTTTTCAAAATTTGTAGAAAAAATGAGTTCTAAACACTATAAAAGATTTTCTAAACACCTTGGTTCTAAACACCTTGGCAGTAGAGGCAATAAGTCTGCGTATCACGTTCAATCGCCTTCCCACTGCATCCTTTCATCACTTACAAACACGACGAAGGCGCTATTGCGTGACTAATTTGACTGCATTGGAATCGGTAACAGTTTTCTTCATAATCAGCTGTAACCAAATTTGATCAACTTGAGTTGTATTCAACAATGAAAAACATTTGTTTGAATCAAATATGCTTCTATGACATTAACAAAAAGCTCTTTTGATAAGAGTGATAAATGTTTCAATATTTTTAGAGTCCTCTCTGTTGATTATCTCAAAAAAAAACTATATATATAATTTTATTTGATAATAACTAAACAAATAAATTTTCAAAATTTAAAATGCTATTTATGCATATATTCAAATTTTAAAGCAATGCGAACATCACCATTGTATTCAGAGAACTTGAAACATGTTTGAGTCAATTTTTGCGATAATCTGATGATAAAATTTCGCTAAAAACATAAAAAATACATTTTTCTGAAAAAAAAACGCATTTTCAAATTTTGAAATGCTATTTATAGCATGAAGACAGTCAAATTAAGTAATGCAAATGGCACCACTGAATTCAGCATGTCCGAAATGTGTAAGGGCCAGCATTTCATAAAATTCGCACACTTAGTTTAGGATATCCTGGGGGGGCATAAATATGCCCCCCCACCGCCTGGAAGGTGGCTGAAGGGCCCACCGCCTGGAGGGTTAATGCATGCTGCATTGTTTGAAGTAAGTCAAGATATCGAATATCAACTGCTTTGGTGAATTTAGAAGCATTAATATGTACATTTCAAGTAATCGAGGATGAAATTTTATTATCTAGACCGTTTAGTGATTGATGTCAGCTCAACAATTGCTCAATTATGCCGAATATCGATCAATGTAATGAAAGGTCCATGTGTTCATCAAACGTTCAAAAATCACTTGATGGAGCAAGTCTGCGGAAGCAACTGCCCGAAATCCACTCTTCTGTCTGTCTTTTCCTTCAATTTTCTGCGGTTGAAACCTCATAGCTTCACTGCAAGCGCGCTACAGTATTTGTTTTCCATGATTCATAAAAAGTACACTCTATAAGTTAGCATCAGTGGCATAGAGTAAGTATATAGGTAGAATATCGACTCAAAAATCATCTGTATACAGCGAACATTTTCATATCAAAAGATTCATTTTTTACGGAGATTACGTTCCTGCTGTCCAAAAACTTATTTGAGCAGTTTTTAAAAAGCTAAATTTTTGCGCATTTATACATCCCAAAGTGAAGCCACTTTTTATAAGTAGTATGAAACATGTTGGATATCAAAAGGAATGAATATCTACTTACAAGCGGAAATCAAGCTGATTATCATGGGAATTTCATGGACCGCATAATCTTGGAAGTCTTCATGAAAAGGTCAAGATCTTATTGTGCTTTCTTGCCTGAAATTTTAAGTTTCTAATTCAATTTTCATCGGCATGATTTTGTGAGTTATTAAATTCATGTTTCATTTCTTGAATCTGAATAGTGATGTGGAACATCTATTAAAGTCAATTGATATCATTGTCTTTGATTATGTTATTTTGCTCTACCAGTGGCACCTGATCATGCTTTAGAATACATATTTGAGATTGAGCATGAATGTAATAGCAACCAATCGAATTGCTGATTTAACAAACATTACCTCTCCAAGGATGTCATGGCACAGAGGATCTGTGTACTATTATCATTCCTTCTCCATTACTATCATGATCAGTCAATTCTGCAGTAATTTCTTCAAAACTGCAAAAATCTGCATGTCTCATTTGGCAACAATACGCCCAAATGTGTTCACCTCCTCGAGTTCATTTGATAAAATTGAAGCTGTATGTACATTGGGGATTAAATAAATGCTGAGTTGCTGCTCTATACTTACTCTATGATGTATCGTTAGTAAAATTCTATGATCGCTATATTTCTTATCACTAAAAAGTTACAGAATTCGGAAGAACATGAACGATCAAAATTAAGATATTACATTGTGTATAGTTTTGTGAGAAACCACCACCCTTCGTCTGAGAAGTTGTATAAAAGAGCTCCGCCAGTTGAAAGTTGAACAAACTTGGCAGAGAAAATAAATTTCACTCAAGTCTGGATAGGAACAGATAATAAATAGACAGGACAGAAAATCCGTTTCTGTGTACACTGTAGAAAGCAAATAAAATACAAAAAATGCTGATTTTAAGTGTTTTAATTAGCAGTTATTCATTTTCATTCTGCCGCTTGCTCCCAACATCTCAAGCAATAGAAATTAATAGTCCATAATAACATACACACATCCCTATTGTGCTCTTATCAAGGGAGTGATGAATTCATACATTGTCTGTCTACAAAGTTGTCAAATGACGCTAACATCTTTCAGAGTTTTCATATGCCTCTTATTTTTGACTTCATTTGACGCATCATGGATGTTGTGAATATTTATAACAGAATTAAAATCGAATTACTGAAATAGATAACAACTCAGAATATTTGTTGAAAAGTTCGGTGATGGAACAGTCCGTAGTGTTATTTATTCACAATGTCATCAAACTGTTTTGTTCAATTTCATCTGAAAACTGTTTTGCTTTCTAAAAGCAAGGGATCCTCATTATTCATCTGATGTTGAACTTGCCGCATAATGGCATGAAATTTAAGCAATCGGAGATTTTATCTGTCTGAACAACATTGACAGCAAAACATGACCCAGTCTGTGCTCGCGCCGATGTCTCTATCAGACAAGAATAAATAATGACAAAATTGACTTTGAGCATCTACATCATTTTCAAGAAATTGTCCTAAATAAAAACAACTTCTATCTCTCTTACACGGATACTTTTCCGAGCAAACATTGCACTTTCAGACAATTGATTGATGTGATGGCTACAGGGAAAACCTGGCGATTGTAAGCTTTAATCATCATGGTAGCAAAGATACTCAGTACAAATGCATCTGAATGGAATCGTTAATTAAAAGTTCATACGAATGTGAACTTTTATCATACGAAGCAGCTCTTTGAGGTGTCTGTCGCAAGGTGCAGCTCCTACAAATTCAAATGCTTATGAGGAAATATTCTAAACATACATTAATTAGATACAGCTATAGATCTGAAATTTATTTGCAATATCATTTAATCATGTCATATGAGCATAGATATGAAAAGAAACATATCATTCACGCAACCGACACATATCAGTGCACACTAAGCAAAAAGTTCATGAATCATAAAATCTTAGCAGATCTCATGATACCGTGGCATGAAGCCAACCGTGTTCAAGGAGAACGATATGCTCTCATGATTTTCATGATAGGTAACAAACTACAAGACCACGTATCCATGGATAAAGTGAAACAACTTACCAAGCTCACAACAGCAGCTAAAATCACCCAAAAGAAAATTTACATGGTATGGACGTGCAAAGCGAAACACACTGCCTGTCAAAGCATCGAAACAGAAAGACGGAAGACCCCAGCGACGGTGGAGAGACGACATCAGAGAGTGGAGGGGTCTGGATTTAACTCAACAACCTCAAAATCGAGAAATGTGGAGGACATTGTGCAAGTGACGCATTCTACATATGCTGAGAAAACGTTTGAAGATGAAGCAGCCAATTGTTGTCCTCGGTAGCTGGTTTCAAATTCTTTTAGGCATTCAAAGGTGTCCATTTTGCTGTTTGATTCACGGTGTACCAGGAGAGGCGATTTCATTCTGAAAATTTCCTATTCAACGGTTTCTGATGTATTTTTGTATGAAAATTTCAAAAATCATGGTTTAAAATGCATTGAACTAGCCCTTTTCGAGAAAATAACGAAAATTCAAAATGGCGGACAGAAAAACCGAAGTTGCATTCTGGGAAAGGATTCAAAAAATTCCCATCCATTTTGCAAACAGTTTCCTATGTAGCAATATTAAATATAATTACTAGAAAATCATACGATTGGCCCTTTCAAGAAAACGACGGAAATTCAAAATGGCGGACATGAAGCCGAAGCTGCATTCAGGGGCTAGATTATTTTGTCAACAGCTTTCGATGTAGTTTTATACGTTCGTTTCAGTCATTACTGTTGGAATATCATGCGGCTAGCACTTTTCGAGAAATAAGAAAAATTCAAAATGGAGGGCATAATACCGAAACAGCAGTCTACGGCTCGGCTAATACGAGCCGCATGATATTCCAACAGTAATAACTGAAACGAGCGTATAAAACTACATCGAAAGCTGTTGAAGAAATAATTGAGACTTTCTTTATTCTAGCCCCTGAATGCAGTTTCGGTTTCATGTCCGCCATTTTGAATTTCCGTCGTTTTCTTGAAAGGGCCAATGGTATGATTTTCTAGTAATTATATTTAATATTGCTACATAGGAAACTGTTTGCAAAATGGATGGGGATTTTTTGAATCCTTTCCCAGAATGCAACTTCGGTTTTTCCGTCCGCCATTTTGAAGTTTGGCAATTTTCTCGAAAAGGCCAATTGCGTGATTTTTGACAATTATATTTGAAGAGAGCGGGGTAAAATTACATCGGAAACTGCTGACAAAATGCTTGCGAATATTTTTAATCCAACACCAGAATTCAGTTCCGGTTTTTCTGTCGCCATTTTGAATTTCCGTAATTTTACACCGTGAATTTAGTACTCCGTATTTGGCAATGATGGTTGCAGTTAAACAACAGACACAACCAATAAGTTTCCTCTCTTCGGTGCCGGTTATGGAAAAATGACTGAATAATTCGCTGAGGTCTACATTGTGAAATTCCATCTAGGCTGATGAATGACTTCTTTCTTTGCTACTTGCTCTGAAATTCGTTGATTTGATAATGCGACATTGTCGCTGAAGTTCACGAAAGGTCACCGTTTTTTGCATTGAAATTACTTTTTCTGCTTTCACTTGCTAATTAATTTTCCCTCCTTCAGAGATGACTATTTCTCATTTCTCATTGAAGATAACAGCGCACGACAACAGTATTGTGGTTTCGTTGAAATGGTCAATGAACATCCGTCTGTTTCATCCACAACTGATTCTAGATAAAGCTACAGACATGTGGGATTATCTTCGATGACTTTTATGACTTGCACTTTTCACAAGTTTCAGTTCACATATCAGAGTTTAATGGCGTAATTTAGCTAATTATAGGTTCATCTACGTCAATGCCTGTGACATCCGCGAGTCTGCTAACCTTTGTAGTTAGAGGGATAATGAAATTGTAGTTTTAGAACAAAAGCGGATATCTGTTTATCTTCTGGTGACGAAGGGGAATAAAACGGAGAACAAACAGATCAGATTATGCAGCATACATCATGCTCATGTGATGGAATGTACAGGCTACTGTAGGATTATCACATTTCTCTGTGTGAGACAGTCATATTTTTATTGTGGTCGCGGATTAGAGCTATTAACCGTCAGAGACGGTATTAATAGAAAAATATGGCTCCAAGGTCTATTGGACCTCCCATGGTCTCTGAGGGTTAAAAACAAATCATGCTATAACACTATCCATAACTAGGGGGCGATTGGTCCTGCTCTTTTCAACGAAAATTGGATTGGACTGAAAATTGGATCGGGCTTAGCATTGAAAGTCGATTTTTCTACAAGTTTTCGGTTCGCAATCAAAGTAGCTTTCAATGGCTTAATTTCCAGATCATCATTTTACATATCACGGGACTTTTCTCTCGACCCCTTTCAAACGAAACTTTGGAAGAAGTAAAGTTTGAGCAAATTTTTCTCATGTAAAAATTGAAAAGAAGGTAAAGGAAAAGCAGTGCCATAAATAAATTGCATAACTGGATGCGCAGTTACTGCACTGTAAATTGTAGGGCACTAATTTAGGCACGAAGCTGAAATTTCGTGCCAATTAACGCCTAGTGCCTTTCTAGTGCCACGAGGCACCAGTAGGCGCCACTAGGCACTAATAGGCAACAAAGCAAATATTTGTTTATCTAATGAAATCGAAAGAAAAATCAATGGGCACGAATTCGGCACCATAAACTTCGTGCTTACTCGTGCCTTGCGTTGGTTAGAATTGATGCCTAAATTTCGTGCCCTAGAATTTACAATGTGGACGGAGATAGAGGACAAAAGCTGTGGATGCTGCAGATCTTGACTGAACGACGCGGACCGAAATAATTCTCACCGAAAATTCCCGGTGCATTACCTCAGATGAAGGTCTTCACTTTACCCCGAAGCGGTCAGAGCAGGAGAAAAGATGAGTAATAAAATGATCAGTAACTCCGAGGCTGTTTTCAACTTCATTTCTTCTCAAAATTTTCTTCATTTTTTCGTGTACCAGTTGATGGATTAATTTTCAATAAAGGTTCAATTATTATTCAATTCAGAAGGATTTGCCCTTAATGGTAATGGATTACAACAAGATTTTCCTACTTTACTCAAATATTGGAAAATCAAATGAAAAAGTAGCCGACGGGTTGCACTCATTTAGTTAACATTGTGCATGTGTAAGAATATCTTCTATAGATAATCCCATCGCGTGGCTTATTTGTAAAGGCATATTTACAGCCTTCATGTGAGCCCATACGAATGACATCAATGCAATTATAAATCTACAAGTCTTGAGGCTTTATCAAGTTATTCATCTTCCATACTACTGACCAGAAAGGCTTAGGTTATCGACACTATATGTCCGCAATGATCTGAAGAAATCGATACGTTAGGAGCATCATCATCAGGATATTTCTCTCTCTTCAGCGTCCACAAAACTTTGTCATTAGCCATGCGGTTCCATGTGCGTCCGATGTTGAGTTCCAAATCGTCGCGCCATCTTGATTTTGGTCGTCCACGTGATCCCACGTAGTTGCGAGGAGTCCATTCTTTAACCCGTGTTGTCCATCGGTTGTCATTTCGTCCTACCCATCGATGTTTGCTCTCCCGAATACACTGAATGATGTCCGTGACCCCTGTATGCTGACGGATCCAACCGGGTCTCTTCCTGTCACGAAGTCATCACCCATCATCATCCACTCCATCTTCCGTTGAGTTGTGACGAGCTTCTCCAATTGTGTGTCATTTAGCGACCATGTTTCACTGCCATTTGTCATAGTTGGAAGAATACATTCCTTGAACGCCTTTCTCTTTCATTTCATGAGAATTTTCTAATCTCGCATGATATCGCAAGCTTCCGGAAGGCATTCCATCCAAGAGTGATCCTTCGTCGCAATTCCATCAACTGGTTGTGATCTTTAGTCTGCATCTGGCATTTAAGGAGCATTTTAAATAAAAAATCGCAACAGTACAACAATGATGAAATATTGTCAATCTACCGTGGCAAGCACACGTCCTAGCTTGCCTGTCAAACGAAGGCACTTCAGCGGTCTATATGATCTCAGTTCGATTGAAAAGAATTTGACGATTCTTATTTTATGCATCTCAATCACAATGTCAACAACATTAAACTTTCAAAGCATATCTACGTACATGACAGATTATCTTCATTTCACACTCTCTCCTTTGTACTATGTCATTGTCTTCATCTGAATGCATTAATTCAACAACGTAGTTTATACTTAATCCTCAATCTGAATGTGACAAGTCGCTCTAGATTGAATGGATAGGTTGTAACTATTATTACAACCATCTATCTCCCTGTCATCTTCATAGAGAACGTCCCTCATTCACGAATGATCGATATGACCCAATTATGGAAGATGAGCATTAGACAATTACCCAATTATGATTAATTGAGAGATTACCATCCAAATTGGTGAATCTCGCAAGCATTTGAGGTGAATTGAAACATCGTGAATCATCTGCATTCATTTATACTGACGATTACCAAGAACCTGTACTTTTGCCCGCCTTCCGGAGTCAAGGGTTTGACGGTTGAGCGGGGTCAAATGCCTCTAGAATGATACTGAATCCATTTCAATATGTAATCACTAAATTTATGTCAGATGTTAATGTTTGAGCAATATAACTTACAGCTAGCGACAAAGGTTTATGATAATTTGCTTTAGTTGAATTTTCAATAAAGAATTGGTCCAATTTCAATGGCAGGTCACATCTATCAGGCTGTGAGCAGATGGAAATCAATGGTGGTTCAGAGCCTGTATTATCTGCATGAGTTCAATCTGGTTGGCGAAAGTTTAGCACATTATGATAAACTTTTGTAGGTAACTGGGGTTAGAGGGAATTCAGCGTCACGTTCATGTATCTCCTTAACGATGGCAGATACGAACTCCAAATTTTGAATAACATCGGCTTAATACTTTCATCACAATGAGACTTCAAAAATTTGAATATACAACAGAGTTGTCGAATTTTTCACTATTTCGCTTTGAGTGTTTTCAAGTGTCCTTAATATTATTAAAAATCTTCGAATTGATAAAAGAAAGTGCTCTCGTGTCAATTTAACAGAAAATGACAATGCACTTGCAGATTCTATTTAGACTTCGACGTTTTGAATTCAAAATTGTGAGATTTGGACCGGATTAAACAATACAAACTTACTACTATTTATTGGTATTTCTAATCTGAATATCATAACAATATGACAGTCTGACTCGCCATCATACGATCTTTCATTGAATGTATTTTGTTTTGAATTTGGACCTTTAGTTTCGCAAATAAGCATTGGGGCGCTTTCCCCCAGCAAGATGCGTTTGTCAAAGATATGTTGTAATTCAGATTTTCAAAAAATACTGCATGCATTAATTAAATTAGAAGAGAACAACCTGTAACGTTTTTTGATGAAAGTGATCATTTTCTGAAAGTCTGAATTGTTGCTTGTGGAGAAAAAGTCACTCTTCTGTAGCCAAATGAATAATAGTCTTTTGTTCTCACTCAAGCATGAACTTTCAATACTGCTGTGTCTTTGTGATGAAACACTTTCGCATTGTCTAGCGTTCTTCAACCTTATTCAACCATACATATGATTTTTTAGTTATGGGATAGAGTTGCCTAGAATAGCCTTGCTTTGTCTCCAGAAATCGGCGAAAGAGCCAAACTCGTCATTAGTTATGTTATGGAATTTTTAACAGTCAGACATTATTTGGAGACCTGTGGTCGTCTGGTCCCGATGCCCATCCTGCCAACTTCCAATGACACTCTCAGGTCTCGAACTCTAGACCTCAAGATCGCTAGGCCAAGTACTTAACCACTGTGCCATTGAGACCACTGTAAGAATAGAGAAGTAAACGGATGAATATTACACACTGAGACTGTAATAGAAAATGACTTTTGGAAGGTTATTCTTCATATAGATTTTCTCTCCTGAGTTGCAATCTCCGCTCGCATTGCATATTTTGTTTCTACACAGGTGTTCAACATCCCACAATGTTTTAAAATTCATGAGAATAGCGTTCATAAATATTGCTACTTCACGTTCATTAAACTTCTCAGTGATACTTATTATGTGTCTATATTTTGAATGAATGGCCATTTAATCATAATTATTAATCATAATTATTTCCAAATGTCATCCACAAGTAAACCGACTGAACTGCATGGCATTTTGAGTTTTTAATTCTCATACAGCCCTTTGTAGTGACTAGGAACAGAGCTACTTGCACATCGCTCTGAAATTAGTTGCTGACGACATATGGACAAGCACCATGCTTGCTTGCAAACATCTGACGTCTTCTCATTCTCCTGGAGCTCTATGGAAACAAGAGCTCCATACATTTTGAACTATAATGATCCTTGAACTTAATTTTACAAGTTCAAGATTCGTGAGATATCAGAAGAAATTGCAATGCATTCAACAAGTCTGCTGCTTATAAAACGTGAAGAAAATTGACAAAACCGGTAACCCAAATCAGTGAATGAACCAAATGTATTGTGAGATATGAAACCTGTCAAATTTTTGCTTGGGATTCACAATTCGCAGCATAAAGGTGACATTGTCATCAGCAGTGCCTCAAGTATGGAATCCACAGAATTAGACAGGTCGTCTCTTCTTCTGTTTGACTAGAAGGGAAGCATTGGAACGTGTAACGTTATTGAAATGGCACAATCTGCTGACTAAATACCATAGCAATCGAACAATGAGCAGCCAATTCAACATTAAACACGCCAAATTGTGCACAGTTTCAGTGACTGTTATCAACCGGATCACACAGCAAAGAGACACAGTCGATGTCAAGTTCTACAGAGAAGCTTGTGAACGTTTTTTCGTGAGCCTGCTAACTTTTTTTAAAATAATCGGAGAGCCCACCCAACATTATCGAGAAAACTTTTGCGCAATGATCTGAATTCTTTGAATCTGAAGGAATCGTGGCGATCGGAGCATTTTGAAGGAATTCAGAGCAATCCGCAAGCGACGCACGACTAATTTTCCTATCTCTGTAAGGTATTAAAAATTTCTTTTTGTCCACTTATTAAGGTCCTGCATGTGCCATTTGTTTGAATCAGTTTGCACTTCTAGCAAAGTGACACAAATAAACAATCTAATTCTGTGGTGGAATCTGAGGCCAGATGCACGATCAGAAGGATGAAATCACAAAATTAGACAGGTCGTCTGTTCTTCTGTTTGACTAGAAAGGAAACATTGCAACATGTAACGTTAATGAAATGGCACAATCTGCTGACTTAATGCCATAGTAATCGAACAATGAGCAGCAAATTCAACAATAAGCACGTCAAATCGTGTTAAGTTTCAATGACTGCTATCAACCGGCTTTCACAGCAAAGAGACGCAGTTGATGTCAAGTTCTACAGAGAAGTTTGTGAAAACTTTTTCGTCCGCCTGCTAACTTTTTAAATAATGATCGGAAGGGCCAACATGATTGAGAAAACTTTTGCGCAATGATCTGAATTCTTCAAATCTGAAGGAATCGTGGCGATCTGAGCATTTTGAAGGAATCCACAACAATCCGCAAGCGACGCACGACTATTTTTCCTATCTCTGCAAGGCATTAAAAATTCATTTTTGCCCACTTAATAAGTTCCTCCATGTGCCATTATTTTGATTCAGTTTGTATTTCTAGCAAAGTGATACAGTTTAACAATGTAATTCTGTGGATGAAATTGATCAACTAGAAGTTGCTTCGAATAGAATCTCGCTGTAATAAATCATGGTTCCGCTGGGTAGTTCTGCCAACTTCCCACATGTAGCTGCAAGCACACTGCACATCCTGCCTCTGAAGTCTCTGCTGTCGCCTCGCCACTGGTCAAATACTCGCGGTGGAGACGAGCTCGCACCTTCTTCACTTGGCCACGCCGACGGTACAAAAGGAATGCGAGTGAAGGCAGAAGTCAACTCTAAGTGATATCGACAGCTTATTGTCCTGTTATTATTGACAGAACGCTACCAGAATTCATGTTGTAGCGAGACAGCATATCAGCATGTCATTCGACTACGTCACACAGTAGATTGACAGCAAAGGTCTGTCACGGACTTCGGCGAGTGCGGTCGCGGAATCAAGGGTGTTGGTGTCTTGAATTGACTAAATAGTTGTCATTCTCTTTCAATGTACTACGACAGAACTTTGTTGCCAAAAGCTAACAAACCGCACACTAATCGAAAGATCTGGTTCAAGTGGTTAATAAAGCGATCATTATTAATCACACTGAGATTATATCATTGCGGTAGATGAGATCAAAGGTCAAATGCGAAAAACATCGCACATTGTAGTATTTCGTTTCCGCTGGTGAAGAAACAACCCAGTTCGGTAGCTTTTGAATTGCTGATCAGATGCAGAACCGAAAGTACAAAGATGATAAAAAATCATATTTCAAATTTGAATTGAAACATGCATACATAAGAAGCAAATTCAAATTCAAAGATTTCGCATTTGTGAATTTCTCAATATTAATAGGAAGAATCCTTTTTATGTAATCTCAACTCATTTCCTCAAGAATTGAAGACGCAATATACATTAGAACTAAATATATTGTAAACCGAAATCAGCCAAAATATTCCAAACATTCAAATTTTAAAAAAGCTCTCACGCCAAAAGTATTGTGCCAAACTTATTCTCCTTCGGTCAAAAGTTGCATAGTACGTAGAAAAAAGCTGTTAGAAATATGGTGGCAATAAAGATAGACAAAAAATTCGCCAGGGGAGCGAAAAAACTCCCCTCCAGTGGGGCGCGGGTTAAATGATGCTTCCATTTCATCGTCTACAACACTAGCCATGTCATCATTGTTGCTAGATTTCATGTTTAACTGCATCTATAGACATAATGACGCGAAGAAATGGCAAGAAGATTAAGAAATGTTGACATCCTGTTGAAGGCTTCTACCCGCGTCGTGTATTACTTGAGGATTTGCGTTTCTACAAGGGAATTGAACTTCGCCTATTTTCTCATTTTGCAATGCAATCGTTTTATTCTTAAATCATAAAAACACAGATTAGTATTCATTCATTGTTTTTCATGTTTATTCATCAGATGTTTATCGACTTTTACTGCAGAATGCTCTCAGGGAGATTTATCCTCTTTCTCATCGTATTTTCAGGTTTTCCTTTCAAATTTCTGACAAAGGATATCAAGTGAACCGATTTCGACAATCAATAATCTTCTACATGCAGCTATAAATCACAGCAAGTAAGTGAAAGTTGCCATTATCAAATTGTTGGAAATGAATATCAACATTTTTGTTGATTTTCATTCCATTTTTGTAATTAAAGTTCTGTATGTCCTCACGCACGACAACTTCAGGCTGTAAGACGCTTCAACTTGCCGATCGCATGAGCTGCATGCAGACATGAAGGCGTGAACGACAGCTCCTTATCTTTCTCAGAGATATTTCAAATGAGGTTTATCAGAATTAGCGAGAAGTATCTCTTGATATAGTATAACACTGCATGAGATTAAACAGGAGATCAGAAAGTCAATCAAACAGACTGAGGACATCAAAGTCACTTGTGATGAGAACGGACACACTGAGTTCACACTATTCATATTTTATAATACACAACATTTGAGATTAGAAGAACTGTGAACCAATCTTGTCTTCAATTTCAATTCTACGCCCTACATTAATCTTCCCTCAAACACCGAGTGTACATTGCGGCTCAACATCACTCGATAGCATGCAGAGCGCAGATGATCGCGTGGCTGAGTGGTTAATGACATTGACCAGTGATCCGATGGTAAAGGGTTCAAATTCAACAACACACAGGAAGGTCATTGGATATTTCAGGTTCTGGACCTCCGTCTTGCAAATATCACATCTCTGAGAATAGAGTTATCTCCTTTTTTATCCAGTAAAAAGGATAGACTTGAGTTCGTACCGTCAAAAAGATGTACGCAGTGAAACAAAATCTTCATTGAGTCATGCAAATCGTGAAAGCATGTAATGAGTAGCGCTTCAATATCAGATGCAGTATTACATGTAGGGGATTGTAATTCACTCTCCACGTGCAAGCAATATGGCACTGTCCTCCTGGCTATCTGAGTCAATGGCACGGTGGCCTTGTGGCTAGAGGGTCTGCTTGCACGTCCTCTAGTTCCAATGTTGCTGGTTCGAACCTGCCCACAACTAGTGAGCTTCAACAGACCGGAACATGTCTGATGGTGCTCACATTCTGTCGAGCTTCGATATCGAAAACGACGATGCGTGATTATGGAGTTCACAAATCATTAAAGATATCAACCTTTTTTCCAGATAATTTTTGTAGGCATTCTAAAATTTTCGCTGAGGAATTAAAACTTCCTTCGATTTTCTAGAAAGGCAAAATTTCTTTGAATTTTTCCGGCTGTTTAAAGTTTTGTCAGAGTTTCTCAGGTTTAGTCACACGATATTGCACAATTAATTTCTATGATTAATTCCTATTCAATATTGTTGGGGAAGACACTTCATTGTCCTCTAAATCTCTACCAGCTGTTCCATCAATCGGGAAATATGAATTCAAATCAGCTTCGGTCATTCTAAGCACAAATAGAAAAGTTATCAGTAAATGCCTTTTAGAATCAGTCTGATGAGATCCTGAGAGATAAGAAAACTCTTCTCTTGTCGTCATTTCAGTTGATGGACAAATATTATTGCGTTTATGATGTGCAACAAACAAATAATGTGTTCGAAATTGTCTGCTATAGCTATCAATGGGAGGAGAATCTGACCTTTGAATTTTGTTATATATTGCACGTCGTACTGGGGTGTCAAAGCAATCAATTACTTGGTATTTACTCTGATTTTCCAGATAAGTCTAAAAGATTCTAACCTATGACTTCGCTCCGGCGCTACAGGCCTATTCAATCATACATAAATAGAATGGTGGATGCTTATTAAGTTATTGAAAAATACTATTGAAAAATTTTATCCTCCTCTGTCGAGAACTGTGAGTGTATTGATTATTTCATATGCACTACTTACATTTTTGTTTTGGAAGTAGCATGACAATGCAACTGCATTTGTACATGTACATTTTCCAATAAGTGCGAATGCAAGTGCTCCGCATCGTTATGCTGTCAAGAAGCGTCAGAAAGGGAATTATGACCCTAAACGAATTTCTTTCAAGTAAGTGGTGCATGTTATTCTGGAAGAGGAGAATCGAATATCTTTTTACGATTTCAAACAAACTCATTCATAATTGAAGTTCTGGAAAATCCTCATTGAGCTCCTAAACGCCAGCTCGTTTGCGCCTGTATTGTGCTGACGTCAAACAAAAACATACCTGTCATCAGCCTTCCACAATATATGACTGGTGCTGGCAAGCGGGGACTCTGGTATCTCAGGGGCACCTCAGCCATGAGCAATAACATGTAAGGGCAAGAAACCGAACAACAGTCATCCCTGTCACCAAACAATTAGACCTTAATCATCGCAACCCCCATTCACAACCATCAATCAGTGGTTCTTGAACTTCAAGTACTCTATCGTTGTGCGGCATTCATTCCCTGTTTGTTAGCTCAGAGAAGTCATGCAGGGAGTTGAACGATGATGCATGATCATTGATAACTAAAGTCATTAATTAAATTCTTTATCAAATCTCACAGGTGTAACCACCACTGTAGAGTCTCATCAGTCGTGGGTAGGTTCGAACCAGCGACGCGGAAGCTAGAAGATGCATAAACATGCCCTCTAACCACAAGGCCACCGGACCATCTGTTCACAGCGTCAATTAGCCAGGAAGGCACTGCTTTAGAGCAGGCACGTGGAGGACGGATTGCATTCTGCAACCACTTAATGCTGCATCCGATGTTGAGGCGCTCCAAGCAGGCGCACCTCATTAAGTAACCTGGAAATCGATAACTCTCATTAATTCTTTGCCAAAGGTCAATTTGTGATGACACCCAGAAAGTTGTTATTGAACCTAAAAATTTACAAGCATCACGCTGTTATTTGAGCACTCTATGAGAATTCTTGCAGAAGACATCGGGAATGACATTTTAAAACGTTACATGCATATTTGACATTCAAAACAGAAGAACATCTGCACAAATTCTAACACTACATTTTTGAGATAATTTGAGTTTATTGTCAGAAATGTCTTTTTATCAGTGATATTGATTAACGACGTATATTTGCATCCTTTCCCTAATTTCAGCTGTTTGTTGTGAATATTCAAAGGCACGATTTTGAAGCCTTATCGTATTTCCTTATTTAAAGCGTCGAAGAACTTACATGTGTCAGTCTCTGCTTGTGAAACAGCTGGCAATACCTTCGATTGTAATGCATTAAACTGTAGATCTTATTTATAGACGTTAATTGCAACATGTACACTATCAAATGTAAAATTTATAATGAATTTAATAAGATGACTTTACATAAAAATAGAAGACAAAAATGTCTACTCCATTTTGCTCATGAACATATAAATAGATTATTAGAATATTTCATGAATATTCTCGAACAAATACAAGAATAATTGATGAATTTGAATCATCTGAATTCGCTTAATGATGAACATCGCTAAAAGTCTCACATTGCTCTTCTTGGGCGGCATGAAAAGTCCCTTTGAGATAAAGGATAAATCCCATGTTGCATTAGCGCATGGGGTGTCGCCCTCATCTGCAAAGAGTTACATCAGGTATCCACGCATGTACATGTACAATGATTATCTTTTGCACCTCTTACAAGACCACGTCTATCATAATAAAAAGCGTATATTGATAAATAATAAAAGGACCTCCAAATGAGAATCGCAGGAGATCCAGGACGGTATACAAAGCGCGGTTTCACATTACAGACAAATTCTATACAAAACCACTAAAGATTTTGATCATATAGCAAGGAAGATGAGAAAATAAATCCGTCTATTCTTTGTTTGGTTCTGACAAATGAAAGAATCAGGCGTGCTACGAACAGGCTTTACAGGTAGCAGTTTGTGCAATACATGATCAGTAGATGCCAAAGCTTGTTTAAACAACTTCAGTGATAATGATTGTCGACGATCGATGATCGATGATGTTCAACATGTTGCAATTTACACAATCTCGAACAGTCTCACCATGTATGATGCGAAAAGATCTTTTACACAGTCACCTGATAGCAGAGGCAAGAACAACACCTGGATTCAAAAATACGGGGAGGCATATTCCATTAAAGATCGAATAACAGAATTCAAAACTAACACCAATTCATGGTGTGATTTCATTCATGAACGATATCTTTGATTTACATCCTAATATAAAATCTCTTTGACAAAATATTCTACAATATATCGACTTAGGCCTCAGCCACATTGAAACAAAGCAAACACGAGTGTCCCGAGCAAACGCGAGCAAACGTATCTCTGCAAGCTATCAATCGCTCTGATTTGCTTTGCTCGCAGTGTGCCAGTCGACAACTGCTGCAATGATGACTTTATATTTGCTGCAAAACGCTTTGCTACAAAACGCTCGGAAAAGCTCGCAGTGTGGCTGAGGCCTAAATTCATCAATTCGATTTCTCTTATTAAGATTTAGCATTATTAGATCGGTGCCCGAGCAGCTGAAATTACCATCAACAGACAGTCATTGTCCATTCTTGCCGCGCTAAATTATGTTCAGCGAAGAGTCGGATTTCTATGGTAAGGATACATACACCCACAGAATTAGATTGTTTAATCGCATCACTTTGCTAGAAGTGCAAACTGATTCAAAACAATGGCACACGAAGGAACTTATTAAGTGGACAAAAGGAATTTCTTAATACCTTGCAGGGATAGGAAAAATAGTCGTGCGTCGCTTGCGAATTGCTCTGAATTCCTTTAAAATACTCCGATCGCCACGATTCCTTCAGATTCGAAGAATTCAGATCATTGCGCAAAAGTTTTCTAGATAATGTCGGCCCTCCCGATCATTTTTAAAAAAGTTAGCAGGCGCATGAAAAAAAGTTCACAAACTTCTCTGTAGAACTTGACATCGTCTGTGTCTCTTTGCTGTGTGATCCGGTTGATAACAGTCACTGAAACTTCAGACAATTTGGCGTATTTAAGGTTGAACTGGCTGCTTATTGTTCGATTGCTATGGTATTATGTCATCAGATTGTGCCATTTCATAGGCATTACATGTTCCAATGTTTCCTTTCTAGTCAAACGGAAGAAGAGACGACCTGTATAATTCTGTGCATACACCTGTTAAAGATGAGATTAATACATTGTTTGTATCGTTCGTAATTGCTCGACGGACGATAAATGACCCTCATTGTGCAATAAATGTTATCGAAGAATTTATCGCTAGATGGCTGTTGAAATTTCTTATCGCACTAAAATAGAACAATTGATATTTACAATGATTAAGTATGGAGTTATTCTGAAACACTTGCCAAAAACAATGAACCACGCTATGATGACGCTAAGATAGCGCTCACTTTGAGATTTCTATAATGAAGATATATTTCCTTTCAAATGACCTTTTTTAGGCTGATCATTTGAAAGGTAATATATGCAATGTTACTGAATTTAAAATCTATGACATCAAAAATCCAACATTTTGATCTGCAAAAGTCTCAAATCTATGATGGTTTTCTACATAACCAATGCAGCTCAGAACATTAAAGCACATAAAGCTTGAGATATCTATGATTCCAAATTGTGAACAATAGGAATCACTTCAATGTCATTTTCACTGGGAATGCGGAAATGGACGGTGAAATGTTCCTACCTCAATGGTATAACATAGCAATTAGACGGCCTTAATTATGCAATTAAGGCCGTCTAATTTGGATTTGGAGATATATGAACGACTTTCATAGAAAAATGACTAGTGAAATATCGGCTGACAATTTACTTACTCAGTAACAATAGAAAATTGTCCAAAAAGTTCTAGTGTGACAATCAGTATAACTTACATAACGTCATTTCATGACGGAATACGCTATGAAGACGCTATCTCTATCGGATAGACTACTCTCTATCGGATGATTCTTTTTCCTGTTGAAGGACAGTAATAAAAAGATGAATAGATTGAAGCGTTATTTGTAAATAATTTTCTAAATGGTTTATTAAAGCATCAAAGTATGACTGCGTGCTGAAACCGTGCAATTAATCTCCGCCGCACTGTCAAGCAATAAGGTAATTATCTCGACGTTCGGTCTCGACGAATCCTGGAGTGCGATCACTATCACTTAGTGATGGAAGCAACTGCATTTCGTAGCATACAGGACAGTTTTATAAAAATAACTTAAGATTTCATAAATGTGTGGGTTGCAAATGAATTAGTGATCGAAATAAAAACAAGTCATTCAAAGAAATAATTTGTGGTAACTAAGGCCATGCGGCAGTGTTGTGGTCGGAGGCACCTCTGTAATATTCCGCGCGTCACCCGAGCATCACTGATAGAAGTGATTGTGCACAACTAATTCATATATTTTGAGACAATTATTGAAGCTAAAAATTATACACAACACAATCACAAGCCTCTTCTGGACGCTTCTCGCCTTGAGTTGCTATGGCAAAAGCCTTGCTGTCTACTTGCCGTCTATGTTATTGTCCTTGTCTCACATTGTGCATTATTAATGTGAGACAAGGACAATAGCATAGAAGATAAGTGGACAGCAAGGCTTTTGCCATAGCAACTCAAGGTCAGAAGCGTCCAGAAGAGGCTTGTGATTGCATTGTGTATAATTTGTAACCTCAATTGTCTTAAAATACATGAATTGGTCCCTTGCCCTTACTTTTCTGTACAAGTTATGCAGCCGGCCACATTTTTTCAATCATAAAAGCATTCTTAAAATGTATTTAATTCTCAAACAAAACTTATCAATATCTCTTTCTATTGAAAGATGACTCCTCTGCATCTTGCCAACCTAGCATTATACAATTATCAATCACTGAGACGATATACAATCAACATTTGGAATTCAAGCATTTAAACTGCTATTAAATGTGGAAACAGTAAATTGCTTGACTTGCCTTCACAATTCCATCATGGACTCTTGCGCTGATAAGTACTTATACACGTAGTGTTCCATACGGTGTGCGCATGGATGAGGATTTTCATTGTTAATCTTTACATGACACAAGTGAATCACATAATGTTTGCTATACAATTCATTTGGCATCCGCAGAAGACTGATTTCAAGACATGAATATCAGACGTCCAATTATGATCAAAGATTCCCAGCGGGGAACGTGCGGCAGCTTCTTCACATGGCCATGACACTGGCTATATCTTGTACACATTTTCAAGATAATGCACTTTCTTTTAAGCATGACTCTTTACTTCTAGACTTCTATATCTGATCATCTTTCCCAAAGTAAGTATATAAGGGAAGTATGGAATCAATGGTTGATTTGTGGCGACAGCTATGATCATAGAAGTGGATAATAGTACACTAGAATGGAAGTTTGATATCTTGCTTATGTGCAATGATAGCACATGGAAAAATCTATGGTTTGTAGATCTGCTTCGATCTTAAACATTGTATCATAGTGAAACTATTTGCCAAGTTGGTTGTGGAAGTTGTTGACAGCAAATTGCAGGATTTTCATGAAGAGAATTTTAAGTGAGATGGCAGCATTGTATCATGTGAATTAGCCTACTATTCCATGGATTAATATACTGTGTCTCTTTGTAGCAGTCATTGACAACTACAGTCCGTTTCATAAAAAGTGGATCATCCTAAAATTTGACTAAATAAAGCATAAGTATGATACAGAAAGCATTTTTCATGTTATTTCATGTCCTTATATATATTTAAATGTCCTTATATAATCTGATAAGCTATGATACAGTAACGGTTCTTAAGAAGCTAATATTTTGTGGCCCTACCCTTATTGTCAATGACATTACCAATTCGTCTAGGCATTGATTCGATGATATCGTTGATTTTTGACTGATCTAACTTTCTCCACTTTCTTTTTAACAGTGACGCAAGTTGTGATACGCCATCTGTAGGTAGCAGTGAACGACGAACGTTACGTTTTAGAATACTCCATACATTTTCTATGGGATTCAGATCAGGAGAAAGAGCTGGCCAAGATAATGTTCTAAGCCCTAATTGAGACTTGCATAAGTTGACTCTACTACTCCTGTGACACGTAGCATTATCATCCATAAATAACCAAGTCGATGGATCACCAAGTTGATCTGTCATTTGGCCAATGTTCATTCGTAAAACATTCACATAACGTTCAGAATTCATGGTTCATTGCTGTATGTGAAGTTCAGAGCGGCCATTGGTCCAAATGCCAGCCCAAATCAGTAGAGTCGCACCACCTTGTACCCGGGGACGATGTAAATGTCTCTGAATTTCCTGATCAGATTTTATCCATAATCTCAATCGACCATCACTATCCTTCAGACGGACTGATGCCTCATCAGACCAGACAACCCGATCCCATTGATTTCGCCACTGACAATGACTCATGTCCATTTTGTCCATCTGAGACGTCTTTTTGTATGCTGATCTGATAATTCGATCTGAGAGGGCCTCTTACAGCTCTTGAAATTCGACTCAATAAGTCTTCTACGAATAGTGGACTTAGAAATAGACGAGTCTAGTGCAGCCATCTCAGTTATCGAGAGACTTGGATCAACTTTAACAAATCTCAAAATTTGGCGGTCTCTACGGGTTGCCTTTTGTGAATGCGATCTCGTTATTGTTCATTTGTGCTTTGTATTGTTTTCAACCGGTAGGAGATAGATTTCTAGCTGAAAGCAATCAGGAGTGCTGCCAACACTACCGCAACCAAGTCAGGAAGCTATGGAATATGAAGTCCAGTTAATCACATGTAGCAGTTACATTATTGTTGATGAATAATGGTGCTATACTGGCTCTGATTGACCGATTTTCTTTATTTTTGTTTTGCTTGATAGCTTTTGGCTTGTAGAACAACATATTACATAACAAAGGAAACAAATGTAATTTTATAAGAGTGAGGTATGATTTTGTGTAACATTGCTAAATGAAGATCAAATTATCTACTACTTTTTTATCTATAACAGGAAAACAACTCAATATTCATGCTTGAAATTTCCAACAATGATATTAGTAAGCACAACTGACATATCTTCCAAATTTCAGAGAAATTCGTTCAAGTTCGGCGGAGTTAGACAAAGTTGAAGTTAAGACGATGTTTAAGGGTGATCCATTTTTTATGAAACAATCTGTATTTTCTAATTTTTTAAATACTGGAATGCGAATTAAAAATTGGTTCAGAGTTATAATCGAAAGTGGCTCGTGTGCTGTTTGTGAGAATATCTCAAGAATTCAAAGATAAAAATTCTAATTATTGGATAATTACTTTTTCTAGCGGTTAAGAAACCTAGCGCTTTCTGGAATATAACACATTGAAAGCTTCTTTACCTACAGTCATTTCTCAGATAAATGAAATGTCGCTGGATCCTTTCAATTAATCACTAAATAGCTTATGTGATATAGTGTGATGATATTTTGGAAGCTGATATTCGAAAGCATACAAAGGTTTTGAAAATTGTTCAAATACAGTGAACAGGGGAACCCTTTTAAGTAAAATGAATACTGTGAGATTTCTTGGCCTCTGATTTCAAGCTGGAGCAATGCATGTTCTGTAAATCGACATTACAAGTTGCGTATGTGTCTGATTATACTCCTGATTGATTATAAGAGCGATATTTCAAAATGATGAACGTACAGAACGTTTTACAGGATTTCCTTCTTTGTCATCCTGTCGCTGCACTATTTTGTCAATTCACTATTGCTTTCGTGTACATGGTCTTTGGACAAGGAGCAACAATCCAGATCACAATTTGAATTGATAATTAAAAATGCAAACCCGAAAACAAGAAAGCCAGCTCGCACAAGTTGCTTTTTGCCCCAACTAAGTTCCCCCGGCATGTGCCATAATTTTCATGCAATTTCCATTCTAGGACTTTCTATGGTACTATTAATTTCTATGGCTATGATATTACTTTTTCGCCAGCTCTAATAAGCAGTTTTATTTGATATCGCAATTGACAACAGAATAGTATTGAAATATTGAATGGAAGGGAATGAATAGCTATGTCAAAACTATGAATCAGCGAAAAATTACATAGTTATCCGTAGACATCTGGAAGACAAAAACATGAGATGAAGATCCATTTCTATAGTTAAAATGCTAGATTAGATTTGGCATAGAAATCAATTGATAATTAAGGTACTTAATAGACGACTACAAACCACTCTATCGATTGTTAAAACACTTTGATCTTTCCCTTTTTATCTGATTTTGGTGCAAAATTTGAAATTTGATGATGTTTGCATCCTTCTATCCCCTGACGCGTCCTGATTCAGCAATCATTCGGACTTTGTTATCACAATTGTATCGGCTTTTTCCTAAACTTGGAAGATTTACTTTAATTATAATCAACACTTTGAAATACAGCAATCTTTAAGTACTGGCGTAAACTGATCATGCATCTATAAGCGCGGTTTTCTGTGAACTCCCAGTATGTCTGTCAATGTAACTCGTGTGCAAAACAATATATTATTTCAAAATGCGCATCATGTTTGAGAAAATGATAATTACTGGCATTGAATGAATACTTTTCCAATAATTTGCTAGCCATTATGGAGGATCGTTCCATATAAGCTTTAACGATGCTACTATACTTAGAAAGGTGGTAAGTGAACAAATCTCCAAATTAATTACTTTTTTGTTTTCCTTTTTTAAACTCTTTTACAGCATCATAATGTCATTTCATTACCTGATGACCTTTGTCAGCGGATTGTACCCCACAAGCTGCCCAGATTAGAGCATTTGCTATTCCTTATGCTCGCACGAAAGTCGCTTATCCCATACTGTGTTTCTATAGCCACCATGTCATGCTCTGATTTTCATGAAATTGTCATGACCTACGTTTTTAGTGCCAAACAAGTGGCTTCAATGTCTTATATTGTCTTCATATGTACGTACCTGTATGTGAAGTGTGCTTTCCATTACTTGAAATAAAAGTTACTTATTTACTTACTTCTCATTGAAATGCTGCTCTCAGACTACTTCAAATCTCTTGTCTTCGAAGGTTGCACCACATCTAGTCACTCATCTGAAGAAACAATTTATCCTTCCCGCTGAATAAAACGCAAATACCTCGAAAAACTGACGGATACTAGCGCCTTTCAATAAGAACATCCGGTTCACTGACCTGCTAATTTGAATCATGATCATGCTGTTCACTATACCTTCAATAGACAAAGATTAACCTTTAATTCACAATCAAACTAATGAGTGAGTATTCAGACAAATCAATGATGTTCAGGAAGAGATTCTTCAGATTGTAGATTGAATTGCTCACCTGAAATTGCATTCTCTAAGATGAAGATGGAATTTGGAAAAGTTTTTGTGCCTAAATAACTTCTCACTTAACTAATGAATTGACAATTTTGCAAATTGTTTTAATGTAAGCTGTTGCCTTCTTAGTACCTCCAGGATTAATAGCAAATCTTCACACTAATGACAATATACTCTGAAATTTTCATGGAATAATGCGACATTTCTTGTTATGAACTTTAGTTCATCCATTAGAATGATAACAAACAAATAGATGAAATTCTCATTTGCAAATTCTATCGAAACTGGGACGTGATATTTGAAGTACATCAGCCTGCCAGGCAGATCCATTCATTTGCTTGATTTATATCTACAGTGGATAAATCTCTCATTTGAATGAAAGGACTACGCTCAGAGATGAACTTCATCCCAGGTGCGACAATTACTGAGCTTCAAATATCATTTATCAGTCAAGAACCGAGAACATGACTGCAACAAATCAATGTTTGATTTATCTGATATTTCATCGCATTCATGAGACAACAGAAAGCAGGTGGACCAGTAAGCCTAATTCTAAATCGTGGCTGGTCGCATCACTGTTGAGCAAAGTGGTCTGTATTGCGGCCATAAAAGGTTCCGCATAACTAAGACCATCATTATGTGAATTGTCGACGTCGTAATCAATATCAATTTGATGAAAACCGGAACTCATGCGATCTCAGTTGCATAGACATGCCGCAATCTAGCGCTCCGCAAACTTGAAATATGGTGTCTCATTGATAATTTAGTCAGCCACGTGCGTCCCGGTTAAAAATGATCTGCGTAGCAAAATATACAATAATCTGACTCAAGTTGCGATTTACTATAAAATTCCGAAAATACTGAATGAAGACACAGCACGAAACCATCAAAGACATTAATCTATAGAGAACAACATGAATCAATAAAGGACACATGGCGCAAGCATAGACTTTCTCATGCCTTAATTTTATAAGTACTTAATGCAGTTAACAAATAGAAAAAATCTTGACTTTTTAATCGAGCAAAAGGATTTTACGAAACAGTGAAGGAATTTACTGCTAGAAATGTTTTTAGTTAACTTCGCAAACTTCTAAAAAGTGGCGGAATCAAAGGGACAGCTTCAGCAGTTACAATGATATTTTTGAGCGAAATAAACAGACATTAAACGGACAATTTCATTAAAGAAAGTCACAAAGGCATGATTTCCGACATTTTTGTCTGTTTGGCATTGCAACGTCTCTTAAATGTAACTTCTTAACCGTTTTCATTTAAGGGTGCATTCAAACTGCAGCCTCAGTTTTTTATTTGGTCTGATCGCGTACAAATTACATCGCATGCAGCAGAAAATATTTTTTCAAGAAATTCCATAAAGGAGAAGGGAGAGAGGAGGGAATGTCTATGCTGTGCAAGGACATGTATATAGAGGCATTTCATTCAACAAAGTCAATAAGCTCTAATACCTTGAAAAGAATGAATGAATACGCTGCTGTATCAGTTCTATGCTGTAACTCCAATGTTAAACAGAAATGCATCATTCCCTTGTCGACTCTTGCGAACTAAGATTTAGTCGAGTTCGAATATGTCTATACAAATACGTTGAATGCGAATTAGATAAGAAAAGATACTCGATAAATGCAGACTTACAATTTAAGTGATAAAGGAAATGGCGTTGTTCTTTCATTAGGAAGTATAACATACGAGGAATGTGACTTGAATTCATATTCCCCTGCTCGATGTTTGAGATATTAATACTGAAACTTCGTACACTATCATCTAACTCATCTTCTTACAAAACTCGTTGTTGAAATCCACTTTTTCTCTTCGTTCTGGCATTCATAACAGCTGAATCTGATTCAATTTGGCGCTACTATGACACCACATTGGTCAATATCATTCATAACACCATCAAAAATCAAATCCACAAAGAAATTAAGAGGCAAGAAGCATGCACTTATATTATATGTCCTTGTGCGCCCATTAACTTCACTTCATCCCATAGAAATAAACTGTTTATCTGAAGTTCGCTAGAATGGAAATTGACTCAAGGTCGCGGCACATCCGGGGGAACTAAGTTGGGGCATGAAGAACCAATGAAAAGCTTCGATTTACTCATGTGACTGATTCTAACCCAATCATACAGACGTTGGCAGGTGCAGCTAAGTGAAAATGCGTGCGATTTATGTGCCGTTATTGTGCATTGCATGAAGCTTAATTTCCATTCTAGAGGTTTTATTGTTGTCAATTTCTATGCTTCATCCCTGGCATTGAAAATCAGACGAACATTTGCGTTCGGTTTTGTTGCTATGAATTGATAGATATTTTTAGAATGCTGTCCACAGAATCATGTGATCACACCACAACTATGAATGTTGATACCATAGAAATCCTACTGTTCGCTCTGTTTAAGTTAGTGAGCATAGAATGGACAACAGATGTTTCTTGATTGTTCATTCAGTCGCTATGTTTCAATTGCTAGATCCACAGAACTAGACAGGTCGTCTGTTCCTCCGTTTGACTAGAAAGGAAACATTGGAACATGTAATGCATATGAAATGGCACAATCTGCTGACATAATACCATAGCAATCGAACAATGAGCAGTCAGTTCAACATTAAATACGCCAAATTGTACAAAGCTTCAGTGTCTGTTATCAACCGTATCACACAGCAAAGAGACACAGACGATGTCAAGTTCTACAGAGAAGTTTGTGAACGTTTTTTCATGCGCCTGCTAACTTTTTTTAAAATGATCGGAGGATCCAACATTATCGAGAAAACTTTTGCGCAATGATCTGAATTCTTCGAATCTAAAGGAATCGTGTCGATCGAAGCACTTTGAAGGAATTCAGAGCAATCCGCAAGCGACGCACGACTATTTTTCCTATCCCTGCAAGGTGTTAAAAATTTCTTTTTGCCCACTTATTAAGTTCCTGCATGTGCCATTGTTTTGAATCAGTTTGCACTTCTAGCAAAGTGATGCGATTAAACAATCTAATTCTGTGATAGCTGCATCTTTGCATAATATATTGCATAATATAATGCTGCACTGCAATGATAAATAATGATAATAAGCATCATTATTGGGAGTTTTATAGATTAAAAAGACATCCTCAGATAAATAATGTAAGACATCAAGTTCCACTCATCGTTTCATCACTTTACCATTCTATCAATATTTACTTCGGTGCGAAATTTATAGGAATATAAAATCTAAATTCTCATTCAAACACTTCACCCTTTCATTTACAAAATAATTATTTTTAAAGGAAAAATTTTCAAATGTAATTTGCGGCCGTTCTAGGAATCGCACGGGTTTGGGACAAGTACCATTAGAGGCGCATTGATTTCTTCTTTCTTTGGTCATAAACGTTTGCCGTCAAAATGTTGTCAAATGGACTCAATGAAAAGTTTAAATATCTTACGCCCTAAATTTCCATAAAAAACTTCTTGTTAGAAGAATTTTCTGTCAACAGCTCATATCAAATATTTAATGACAAAAATCTCCAGGTGCAACTTATCTTCTATCATCGTGATTAACACTTTCCTATTGTGTTTCATCGTCTTATCTTCTTGCTGTCAATTTGACTATTCCTAGTATCTTAAAATTCATTATCTATGGCTTTGAAATGATGATAGAACTTCATAGTTGCATAAATCATATTTCATTTCACATTATGCTTGCCACTACTACTGCAATATCTAATTACTCTCTGACAGGTTTCTCACCTTAATCTCGAAGAGCACGGTGATAAACAATTTTTCGTGTCTGAATACGTCAAAAAGAAACTACATATTAGGGTGGGGTTGTTGAAACAGCCGTGAAATAGACATCTGCCTTCAATTAGTTATTACAACTCACTTACTCTCGACGGTAGGACATCCACTACGTTATTTATTGCACTATAAAAAAGAATTACCTTTGTGCAGCATTTGAAATATTGTTATATTCAAGAGAAGAGAAACTTTCCATCACAAATGATGAGCATCGTGGAATCAAGGCCTGCCCTTTTATATTCTAAGTCTTAGATTGGACGAAATTCTTTTGCTAAGTAACTGGACGGATAAATTGGTGAAGCGAATACACAGATTTCAGCTGAGATATGTGCATGTGCAGTACTCAGTAGCGGGCCGTTACGGTAGCCGCTGTTTTAAACGCAGTTCGCTCACTTGAAAAGAAGATATGGTAACAGCATGCGGTTCTCTCATACTTTCCCTGAATCACTGATTCAGTCAAAACGGTTGCGAGCAGAAACATAATGATTGCCTTTGAGATCTCAAATATTTTGGCCTGTTGGTTTCAGTGATTCAAAAGGATGTAGGTCAGACTCAAGAGATTACCACATTTGCTTCTGCAAATGAAAAATAGAGGACTCCAGTCATTTCTATTCATATTCATGTACATTTGTCTATGAAGATGAACACATTTGGATTCAGTGAGCATCTGAATGTCGGCAAACACAATGTTCTGGCCTATTTCAGACTCACTTGACAACGTTCTCGCATGCATCATCCATAAGAAGTTTAACACATGCACATGATTGGAAATTAAAGTTATAAATCCTGACTTATTAATTTTCTCTCTATCTGAAAGAGATAGAAAATATCTTTTTAGCAAAAAGATCAATCTGCATCCGATTGGATCTGCAAGTGCCTTTCTTTGATCCTGTCTGACAAGGAGAGGAATAGAGTAGAACTCGGCAAACGCGCAGATCCGTGGTAGATATAGCGTGTGGATCATTCTGTGAAAGGCTCAGTGGGTTACTGTAGAGCTACGTGGTTTGGACGACCATTTGAACTTCACTTTTAAGCGGCGCAAGTATCTAGAAAATTCAGGTATTCATCATAAGGTATTTTCGCAGTGATTTCTACACTTTCATCTGCCGAATTGAAACACGTTCAAAATTGAATCAGAGGCAATCTGAACTGGTGGGAGTGGTCCACAGGGCAGCATGTAATTTGAAACATAAAACGAGAGGTACACTAAAAGAAGGCACGAGAAATTCGTGACTGTAATAATCTGTCTCATACTATGTACATGTGCATTTGTTAAGCCACAGATCACATAAATTGCTAGGATCATAGAGTAAGTGCATTAGGTAGAGCAGCAACTCAGCATTCATTAAATCCCAATGCCTAAACAGTTTTGATTTTATTAAATGAACTCGAGGTGAATACACTGTAAACTGTAGGCAGCCAAAAAATCAGACAAAATAACAGCCAAAATGATCAGACAATTACAACAGACAGCATCAGACAATCAACAGCCAAAAGTGGCTGTTCAGAACAGACAAGATGAGACAATCACCACACAAAGTACAGCCTGTCTATTTTTTTTAGAAATATTTACACTGGAACGATTTGACACTAGCTACTTACAGTATATCTGGAAACTCCTAATCATATCTGTTCTATCGCTGTCCAACTCACTCACACAAGCATTCTTATATGCAGACTATGAACTACTCTGATATCTTCCAAGATGTCTGCCAAAATACTGATTTGGCTGATAAATTGTCTGACAAGTGGCTGTTTACAGTTTACAGTGTAGCTGCTAGATAAATTGACAGGGCAAATTTGAAATCCACAATGAATACAGGTGAATACAGTTGGATATTGTTACCAAATGTTAGATATGCAAATTTTTGCAGTTTTGAAGATATTACCACGGAATTGAGTGATCATTGTAGTAATGTAGAAACAATGATAGTATTTTGCAGATTCTCCGCGTCAGGACAGCCTTGGAGAGGCAATGTTTGTTAAATTAGCATTAGCAATACGATAGGTTGCTATTACCTTCGTGGGCAACCTCAAGAGTATTTTCTTAAGTGGGATCTTGTCACAAGCAACCTGCCACTGGTAGAACAAAATAGCACAATCAAAGACAATGATTTCAATTACAGTACGCGACAGCAAGTTTTAAACATGTAACATTTCAATGATTTTTTGACGAAGAAGTCTAAAATTGTGTCAGATAACTGTGTTACTTTTGTAATAATGTAGTCACATCAAGAATTTAAATTAGGGTAGCATCTTACAGAAGAAGCTTACTTTCATGAAATTGAGTTCAGTGCTTTCTATGAAATCCTTGAGAATCGATCAATGCACTCACACGTCATGGCATCAATCTAACCAATGATTGAATAATGTTCAATATCTCACCATCGTGATGTCACACTACTCGTGATGACATAATACTCCAGTAATTTTGTCGTCTTTAGATTTCGGCTTCATTTTCAGAATTCGTTTCTTCACGATTGCCCACAGATTCTTTATGGGATTGACATCCGGCCAATCCATGACGGTGATATTGTTGGAACGAAATTCTTCCATCGCCCGTTTGCTCTTATGACATGGAGCATTATCTTGTTGAAATACTCCATCGAAGCCAGGATACCACCATTGCAGTCTCTGAATAACACGATTCCTGATTATTTCTGATACCATTCAGTATTCATTTGATCCTCCACAATACGGCTTCGTCCTAGGCCGTAAAATGATGTGAAGCAAGACCAAAAAATAACTTTGGTCGGGTGCTTTGTCATTAAACAATATATTGCATTATAATGCTCAGAAGTAAGAAGAAAACCATCGACAACTCTGACTATTTGTGGACAATTATCTTTCAATTCTAACACAGTTTCGTCATTCCAGATCACTTTATCACTGATCTTCTCCCCAATTACGGTGTTGCAATGCTCACTGACAAAGCTTTTCTGTCTCAGCCTTAGTCAAGGGCTTACGTTCTGGACGCTCAGCACGAGAGCCGTTGTCATTCAATCCTCTTTGTATTGTCAATAGGCTAACGGAATCAACTCGGACACCCATTTCTTCTTGAGTATCTTTTGCCGTCATTCTCGGATTGTTTCCACTAGTGATATGACGGATATCTCGGTCTGATATCTTTCTATTTGGACCACCCAGTTTTGATATTTCAAATGTGCATTTTTAGTTTCGCGATAGTGTTTCAAAATAAGACTCACACTGGCTTTGCACATACCAACAATATTTGCGATTTCAGTAACTGTCTTGTCTGTGTTCTCTGATGAAGTAATCATTTTTATAGCTTTTTTCACGTCGTTCGTCCATTTCAAAGCTCTATCGCAGATAATGAATAAGTGACTTAAATCTAGAAAATTCAAGATTCACATTGACGTGGTATTGATTTCACGATGCACGTGATTAGTCATAGTTTGAAGTTGGAGTTTGATGCATCAATTTGAATTTTGGACCGCTCTAAGAGAAAAGAAGCTAAATGACGAACTGACCTCTTCCATATCTAAATACAAACAAAAGAAAATATTAAATAAATATAATATACAAGTATTCTAACTGAGGGAAAGCCAATGGAGAGAACAGTTCCCAATATACATGTTAGGTGAGAACAAAATCTGGCTTAAATCATTATGGGAATTGCAAGCGCTTCTGGCTTATTTGCCGTCATACGACAATGATTTGCTGTATACAGATATCATAGGTATACTACACTGATGACGGCAAATATCTTTAATATATATCCAATGTTACATAAATTGGACAACATAACAACTATTTTGCATCAGATGAATAATTTTCTGATCAACTCATTTTCACAGCAAACGGAAAATACCTTCAGAACATGCTTATTGGATGTTAATAAAGAATTAAAAGATCGCATGACAATAATGAAGAATGATGATATCAAAAAGGTAACTACTTCAACAATTACAAATGAAATGGGATGGAATAAAAAACTAACAAAAAGGAAATTTTTGTATTACGAGGCAATTCGCATGAATGGCATAGCAGACATTTATCAAGAAGCATTAGATGGGGAAGAGACAAAAATTCAAAAAAAAAATTTTCAAAAATTCATCACTTGAACAGGAGGAGATTGATAGAGTGATGATGAAGGAATTGATGGTCAATGAAACAAGACACGAAATTCAGAGGTTACGGATGAATGCCGAATTCCTATACATTGGACAGACTGGGGACCAACTAAAGAACAGATTGACAGTTCATAGACATAACATCAATCATCCCTTACAAGCCCCATTACCTGTCAGCAAGCATATAGCTATTTGTGCAAAGAATTCTCCGATAAAGTTCAAAGCTATGCCGTTTTTTCAACTTTCTTGGGATGCCAATAAGAGCATAAGAGAGGCCAAAGAAAGCTCTTTTATTTCTAAATTCAAACCTCTGCTAAACTCCACATGTCTTTTGTAATGGTTAAAGGAGGATTCATTGATATTTACTGAAACAATGAGGTCGATGTCTCAGTAAATATCATTGAATCCTTTAACCGTTTTAAACTATGCCACTTTTATCTCTATGATTGGCGGGCAAATTAACAATGTATAAAAGGACTATCTATTGAGGCAAGTTTTTCATAGAAATACGAAAATGAATGCGAAATTGACAACTCCACTTTCATTCTCTTAGCTAATTAGTTTTATTTCTATGCTCACAGGGCAAATTAACAGGGATAGGGATATTAAACAAAATAATGAGATTTCTAAATAGCAAAAATTCACTAGAAGATAAAATGGCATAGTTTAAGATGATTTAATCATAGTTGTTATGATTTCGTGATATCCTGTGTGCATGAGTAGGTGTTAAAAATACATCGAAAGCGGTCGCACATCACAGGGATCTGACTTTTGGTTTTTAGTTTTTTATTTTATTCATCTACATCTCCAGATCTTCAGCTCTTCTTGCTATATATACGCACGAGTGTATTAACAGTAAAGCACCCTCTATATCTGATGCATTGATTATTCTTCTTACTAAGTTAGCTGCGTGTGCATTGAACACAGGCAGCTGCCAGTCTATATCGATCATTTGCAGGAATCACTTCTACAAGCTAGACTTCGCATGTGAGTCAAACTCACACGCCATTCAAACCAGCAGAGGTCGTACATAAATTAAAAATCTGCTGCTAAAAATCTTAAACTATCAACAAGACGTCGCAGTAGTGAATTGGGAATAAGCCGAAAATCACTGCAAAGAATTTTACATGAACTAAAGATGAAGCCCTACAGACCATATTTGGTGCATGGTTTATTAGGCAATATACAGGCGCTTACGATTTTGCCAGTTGTTTGTAAATGATTGTCATAACAATCCTGAATTCATGGATTTGATATTTTGGAGTGAGGAAGCAATTTAAATTATTTGGTGGAGTAAACAGACAACTGTGTTTATTGGGACACAGTGAATCCTTCTAACAAACTTGAATCACAGTTAAACCAACTTGGTATTACAGAGTTGGCCGGGATAACTTCAAGTTGAATAGTTTGACCAGAATTTTTCGAAGGCATAGTAGTAAATGGACAAAATTATCTAGATCGACTGTAAACAGCAATTGTTTCAAACTTGAGGAACCGACACGATTTTAATAGGACATTTTTTATGCGAGATGGTGTATCACCCTTCGCTAGAGTAGTTCGTGTATACCTTGATCAGTGCTTCCCCAACAGATGGATAGGTAGGCGTGGAGTCATTGAATACCCACCACGTTCACCAGATCTGACGCCTATGGATACTAGTGCATCGGGAATCACTAGATGATGTGTTCCAAGAAGACCCAAAAATATCGCTGACCTTCGACAATTTATTACTCAATCGTATTAATCAATCACCTTTTAGTTAACTGTTAATACACTCGTGCGCCACCCTGTATATATATATGTATATATATATATATATATATATATATATATATATATATATATATATATATATATATATATATATATAAAATAGTGAAATCAAAAAATGGAAATTAATACGACAAATAGTAACCCACGCAGAAGGCAAAAAGAAAAAGCACAATTTCGTAGTCCAAACCGGTTTCACCTGTGTTCCAGGCTTCTCTCGGGCAACTGAATTATATTACAAAAATTCGAACTGATGCATGCAAATGATCAACATAACATAATAGATATGTGACACTAATCATATGTACTGAAATGGAAAAGGAAATCATAGATTTTTCGGGATGAGCACAGTGAGATTCTATGGCACTGATGCATGTTACTCACTTAATGATTTACATTTAATTTCGGTTTTAAGATATTTATACACATTTTTCCTTTTAGTTCTCTCATGCCTCTGTCACTTCCATTCGGCAATTTATATATTGGCATAATCCAGAATGAGGGATCTTCATTTTTTGCACATGCAGATATGTGTTTGCTGGCGTGTAAAATGGCATATTTATTTTCTCTAACCTGCTGTCTATGCACTCTTACTCTAGAACGAAAAATATCTCCTGTTTGCCCCATATAAAGCTCACCACAACCCCCACACTTCATAGCATATATGAGATCCTTTGTGTTACAATTCATATTTGATCTAATTTCGAAAGATTTCATTTCTCCATTTATCTTATAAAATAAAGTTGTGCTTTTTCTTTTTGCCTTCTGCTTGGGTTACTATTTGTCGTATATAAATATATATATACATGTATATGTAGTCAAGATTGTATCATCTGTCCGCATGTCCATTCCGTGGTTGACACGCATTCATGTCATATGACATCATGGCGTTCACTTTCTAGGATAGTTTGAAGCCTTACCCAGTAGTGGAAAACTAATTGAAAATTAAAAGTGTTAGCTTTCACTCAAAATGCTAGATTGTGCAAGTTGGATTCCTTGATGGCAATCATCATTCTTGTTTTCATCAGATGCATGACATTGAGCTCCATTTACATGCATATTAAGAAAAAGGAAATATTTCTTCTTTTTCCAATTTGATAAATCCCCAGGGAAGCAATGCATTCTCCGTTAGGCTACAAGGGTTCATAGATTTCATCTCCCTTATGTGTATGCAAAATAATTCAAGAGAAGTCAAAAGTTTATAGGATAAAAGACAATCAACGCTACATTGTATACGTTAGAGATACGAAATGTATCTACATGTAGAAGTATGCACTTATAACACAAGTAGATGAGGTAGAAAACATATGCGAAGGTCCATATTAAGGTCGAGTATATTTCAAATCAATCATTTAAGGAAAATGGAACTTTTTCGAAGAAATCTTGTGTCAAAACGTTACTGGAAATTTGAAGTCTAAATTTGACTGAATGAACAGTTGAAACAAACGGGGAACTTTGTTATGCCTATCTCGCTTAGAAGAAGTCTCGCATGACTGAACGATTTTTTGCAATTATTGATATAAATGGAAAGTAATGATTGCAATAATAGAAGATAATGGAAATCATTGTGCATCTAGAATTAACTCATTATCAATTTGATATCGCTTTCTGCTATCTCGCACTATTGTGCGATGCAAAAGAGTCGGAAGTTGAAATCGGCGGTAAAGGCGCACTGAGCCCTTGGTACCAATTTCTGTCAAATCTTAGCAACCACAGTTTTAAAACGCTTTTTCTCGGATTTCTGATAACATCCTGATATTGGATGACCTAATCAGGTCTGTTCCAATTTTTCAACTGATGATGCAACTCTATATGTAATCATTCCATTTAAAGAAAGGAGTAAAGCGCAACTAAAACCACGTACGGTGAGGGAAGAAGTTGTTGAAGTAACATCTTGAGGTTCGCTAGCTGGAAGGGCATTCGGCAACGAGTACACGCTCATTTCTGCGATGGAGACTGATACTGAGACGCTTCTTCTGACGGAGTCTTTGGGCGGGTCTGTGCGTCTTCTGGATTGGAAGCGGAGTCAGGTGGCTACGGTTTCGCATCGAAATGATAAAGCCATAATCTAAATCTTGATGTTGATAGTAGAACACAATGAAAGACAACGCAACTTTTCAACTAATGCTGAATCAGATGCTTTCTTTATCTTGTCAAGTAGCATTTTGCATATTAAGCCTTATAGTACGGCAGCCAGAACGAGTTTCTGCAGGGAACGAGGCCGAAAGTGAGACTTTCACAGAATGATGTACACCCCATGCATACTACGAATCTGCACGTCTGCCGAGTTCTAGTGAGTTCCTCTTCTTGTCAGACAAGATCAAAGAAAAACACATGCAAATCCAATGGGTCGCAGATCGCAGTTTTTGGCTAAAATGAAATTTTGTATATTTTCTCTGATTATACAAAAAGTACTAAGCCCATAGTCATAATTTTTGGCATGTAATGTCTTCAGGTCATTTCCTATGATGTGCATGTGCTGTTATCATACTTCTGATCGGCAATGTATGTGAGAATATGGTTGAGTGTGGATAAAGTTGCTCAAAATGCTTGTGTTTGCCGACATTAAGAGGCTCGCCAAATCTAAATGTGTTTATCTTTATAGACAGGCGAGCATGAAAATGTAAGGAAGTGACCTGAAGACATTCCACGCCAAAAATTATGACTCTGAGCTTAGTACTTTTCGCTTAATCAGAGAAAACATAGAAAATTTCATTTTAGCCAAAACTTCAATCTGCGTCCCATTGGATTTGCATGTGTTTTTCTTTGATCCTGTCTGACAAGAAGAGGAACTCACTAGAACTCGGCAGACGTGCCGATTCGCAGTAGGCATAGGGTGTACATCATTCTGTGAAAGTCTCACTTTCGGCCTCGTTCCCTGCAGAAACTCGTGCTGGCTGCCGGACTATAGTGCTTAACTAACAACTGAAACGGAGCCTTGAACTAACTCAGTTCTGAAGTGATTTTATGAAATAATGATATTTGAAGCATTCTTTGACTAACTACTTTATCACGCACACTTCATCATTTGATGATGTGAGGATGCTTTGTCTAATAATACGAGTCTCCAGCATTTCCATGAATAAAGTTTCAACTTCGTTTCAACACATACACATCTGTTCGGCTGCTTGTCGACTGTTATTTGTTCTGCTCCCTTGTGAAGCTTTTGGGATTCGTCTTTTTCTTATGTCTAGCCAACTGTTTATTGAAGAACCATTATGATGAGAAAAGAGGTAATAAGAGGGGAAAATAATTTTCTGTGATGGGAGCTGTCTCGTGTTTGACTCTAGACACATGCATGTAGGTCTTCAAGGCTCATCGATATTCTGCATAAATATTGATAACTCCAATTATTTTCATCAATTTTTACAATTCCTTGCAATTTTTAGTATTTTATGATGGAAACCCTTTTGGGTCTTAATCATTATCTCAAAATTCTTAAGCGTGATGGACAAAAAATAATTGTGCTTGGAATTCAGCTCAAAAACACATGTGGGCCTACACATGAAATGTCGAAGGTTTTCTTTGATAAGTTACCTCTTTAAAATACTGGAAAGCGATAGTCTAAGCACGGTCAAATAAAACTATGTAGACTAAAGATGTGTTGAAGATGCTCAAGGTTCTCATATGGTCCGAAAAGACACAAAATGTGCTACTTAATTGTACTATTAATACATTTTGCAATAGAATCATTAACATTAAATTCAAATGTTCGGGACTGTGTCTAGCATAACTGAATCGATGGATATAAAATGATGTAGACTTGTATATACAAAAGTGCAGTCATATTGAAAATCTATGAATCTCAGTGAGAGTATTTATACAAACTGCTGGCAAAAAAGTGCCAAAGTTCAGAGCTTCCGAAAACCCCTTTTCAAGATAGGTGCAACGGAAATAATGACTACATCGTCGGTTTCGTTACAAAATGTCAAAGTATAGACAATGTGCGGCATGGTGCCCGAATCGTCGCTCCCCTCCTGCTACGGGCAGAGTTTGTGCCGTTCCTCACATCAGCACAGGATTGAGCAATCAAAGACAGGCAACACATCAGTTCACAATGTGAGGGGTAACACTGGTATCACCCTGCTGTCTGCTTTATTTGAATGGGAATTTTAAAAAATGCGTAGCATTCTCCGTGACCTCAGCGACGGACAAGAAATTCGTGTATGAAGAAGAATATAACATCTGCATGAAGCAGGTGGCCACAGATTCATCCTGTGAGGCTGTATACAGCTGGAGAAAGTCGTGTCTTAGAATTCTGTCGAAACTTTCGTATTCATTGTCAATTTTCATTTCTACGAAACGAAATTATACAGTAGACATGACGACGCTTGGACGTGCCCTTATCTAAACCATTTATTTGCTGTTTTTTTTTTACTTAAATTTATTTTAATTACCTAAGATGCAACCAATCATTTATTAATATTAAAATTTGCTTTGTCAATATCAGTGAACGAAACTTCTTACAGCATGTTCGCGACTACGTCGTTGGCTTTTTTGTATTGGAAAAGTGCCACAATGTTCTTGAAGTCATTATATTCAAAGTTGAAGAGAGGATACATGGCTAGCCATTAAGTATGTCCGCAGCGTGGTGGAAGGGGGAGTAGTCGACAAGGGTGCAGACATCTGCGGGCGTGCATGGAAGTCAAGGAAAATGCGCAGCAGATGTAGCCTCTCACATCCTGGATAGATAAGCTTTGTGAATGATGCTAAGTCAAACATCCATATGCGCAAGAAATACTTTGTCGGAATGCAACAGCTGTGACCATGAGATGAGCACGAAACACTGAAGCGGTCAATTCGTGTGCTTAGTTGTCCTTTCTTCTCTTCACTTAGACAATGATCAATCAAATCAGTAGTAGCGTGTACATGCACATTTGTAAGAATGTATTGCTTTCCTTTTTATTGAAATTTTCTAATTCTGCATATGAAGCTAATAGATAAGCGGTAACTTTCACGCATGATATTTAGCAGATAATATAAACAGATGAAAGAATTTGAGAGTTATAGAATATTGCAATAGTTGCATAGGCCTACTAGTAATTCAAAATGCTGATCTCTTTTTGCAATGAAGTGCTTTTGATTCAATGAACATAGGCCTTTTGTACACTTGAATAGCATATAATGCATTAAGTAATATTGTAATATATGTTGACATTCATGCATTTCCATATGTTCATTTGACCCTCTCTACTGAATGCCATTTATTTTATGTCTTCAGTGATCACTGCTAAGTGCATTTTACACTGTACCGCATTGTCTCGAACTTTCATGCCAAACGCACATTGCTTTAGCCAGTTCGGTAAGCAGGGTCTTTAAGTGATTAAAAATTAGTGATCAATTAGTAAACTATTTTGAATAAATCTGAAATTAAAATGATATATTCGCATAAAGAAATGATGAAGTCGCAAATATAAATTCAGAGTTCTGAACTTAACATGGAAATGGTGTAGTCTGTTTGTGACACCAATGATCTGCCCGACTGCATTTATTAATGTTAGTAGCTTTCGTTGAGGGCTGGGTCTAAAAGTCATCACTAGCTGATATCAACAACTTGCAGTCAGTGGCGCATCCAGAAATTCTTCCAGGGGGACCCACAAATTATATTCATTCGAAACTAGTAATTCATTCGAAAAGTAGTAAATTATTGCAAGCTTATTTTACTGATTTGAATTTCATGTAATTTGATTTGTTCTATGCAGATTTATATACTGATATATGATATATTTGTACTATTTATGATACTGATAGTGTATTCCGTAAAAGTCAAAATGGAAAAAAAGGAAACAACTTCGCCAAAATTTTAAAAGTTTTGGCAGTTCTACAAGTCAAATTACAATTCATATCTCCAGATTACAAAAGAAACACAAATGGGTTTGTAGAATCTGTTCCCACAAAAAAATCAAAAATTGACTCGTCTACTTCGCATGGCAAAGTTATCTAGTAACTGGTCACCATTGATTTGAATGTCTCGGTTGATGTAGAGATAGGCCAATCCATTCAGTTGCTCTTCTCCCATGCTTGATCGCAAGTAACTTTTCAGATGCTTTAAAGCACTGAATAATCGTTCTCCCGTAGCGTTCGTTACAGGGATTGTCGCAAAAATCTTTAACAGGTCTAAACTATGCTTTGCAGTTCGCGCTCGACTTTGCTTACTGTGCAATAACTATTAGTTGAAAAAGACATCAAAGTTAAAGGAATGCTTGTTGTATTAAAAAGCAAGCTGTTAAAATCTCAATAGAAATATGCTGTTATGTATCTGAGTGCTAATCATCCTCCATCCCTACTACAAATTCCTGAGGGGGGGTAATTGTCCGATCCCCCCTAAATACACCACTGCTTACAGTATATCGTAGCACAAATATAGTAGCTTTCACCTGCATCGATGCAGCCTAACAGGATATCGATCGATTATACTTAGCAACGTGAAATTAAAATTTTCTAGTAAACCGGCATCTACAAGTTCATTCAAAAGAATGGAACACATACAAAGAAGATATTGCAACCATCATCTACTTTTGAACATCTTATCCAATATCTGTCTTCGCATAGAAACAATTAGCAAATAAATAAAATCAGAATTTGCTTAGCGATAATCAACGATGACTTGACTGCTGACAGAAGAAATTGGAATGAATAAAATTTCGACAGTATCATGATGGAATTAATATCGCTTGGCCAAACCAATTTCAGTGGAAAATGTGATGAAGTCCAAACTTGACACGAACAATGGCATTTCATAAATCTATTCAATTGCCAGAAGCCATCATTCCAACATAACGCTTCAAATCTAAAATAGTTTGACAATTGTGGGTTTGAGTGCCGGTTTGGGAGCATTTCCTTTGAAGTAGATGAATCTCATCAAAAATCTTTATTGAGCTATAACTTTGAAATATGACTAATGATACTATAATGCTTTTTGATGGATTGAATTATTTGTTACACGAAATTATTAATTGCAACAAAATGTGACAGTTTATGATTTGAGTAGAGAAAGGGTGTGAAATCAAATAACTAATCGACATACCGATCTGAAAGCCGTTTTCTATCAAGCGAGTGAAATTAAAATCAGCTATGAAATTTGCTCCAACTTCATTTATCAATCATTTCATAGATCAAATTGATTAACAAATAAAAGAAACATTTTTAGAATGTTTCTCTGCCAAATGTTAAACGCGTTGGCGCTGTAAAGGCGGAAGAAAACTTAAATTATCCGAATTGTCTGACTTTGATAACCGATGTCACAGACATTTAATATCTAATAAAAGAAAGGGAAAGGCGTCTGCCCATGAAGGACACTAACACTTTTGATCATTGACCGCGCCGCCTGACCAAGGAATCGAGCTGAAGACTGCTGTTGAGACGAAGTTGCACCATCTTTACTAAAGAAGTTCATTATAATGCGTTGAAAGTTTGCCTCGTAACTTCAGCAGTGGCACGGAGGAAAGGCGGGTCACATGGGACACAACCATTTCACGATCCGCTTTTACTTTCGCCTCTGATAGTCCTCATTACCGGTACTCCTTTTTACATCACAAGAAATCTTTGGTAGCATCAACTGACTGGTGCAATCAACATTAGTAAACGACTATTGGCACAACAATGTTATCTGACAAAATATGGTGATTAGCACGGAAATTATTACAAAGATGCACAAACGACTTAAACAGCTATGCTTGACCATTTTCAAGATAGTCTGTATTTGATGACGAGCAGTAAATCGTATTATGGCAATCATTCATCAATTAACGTGTTAAAGTGAATTGAGGAGCAGGCTTATATTTTGTGATTGTATCCAGGCGTTGCATCATTCATACGATGTGATGTACGTAGCAGTACATGCAGCATGTACATACCAGGGAGTCGGAGTCCTATCAAATGATAGGACTCTGCATCCCTGTTACATACACATATGAACATATATTTGATTACTTATCAACTATTCTGTCACAATCCACTGTTAGTTCAGTTCCTCGTATCCCAGAAATACTGTGGTTTGGTAGATATCTGTGAGTTAGTATCTCGCAAAAGGAAGTGACTTGTAAACCATCTGGTGAGAATTCATAGCCTGTCTCACTGAAAGTCAGAGATGACACTTAAATTTTCTACAATAAAAGTCATTAGTCAGGTATATTTAGCAACCGCAAAGAGTTGCTGTATAAAAGGGAAGCCAAGCTATCATGACGGCATTACCATCAGAAATGGACGCTACTTCGGAACTCAAAATGAAACTGCTATTCTTTCAATCCTGAAATCAAACTTTCGTCGTGTATATCCTTCAAATAACTACATCTACATTTATCAGTCTAAATTGGCATTGATCTTCAGACAAACTCTGAATGGCTGTCGCATAATCTATCTTGGGAAAGTTCTTCTAGAAATAGACATCCGATATCATTGTATTTGTACTTGAAATCCACAGAAGATTTCGAAGAAGCGATAGTGCATGTGGAACAAAGGAATCTCAGTGAAGTGTGTACATCTTCCACAATACTCGTCAAATTAATAAAAACTAACTCGAAGCGCTTTCTAAGGATTATCAATGCAAGCAGGCTACATGCATTACGTCTCACTTCCTGTGGGTCACTTAAGGATTATCGAAATCATTGATCAATCAGTGTAAGTCGAGTTTTACTTGGGGGTAGCGATTCTCTCTCCTCCCCTCTATCACATGCCTGCTGTGGTCTTCTTCCAATTAGGCTTTTAGCTTCAGCGCACAATCAAGCTTTTCACAAAACATAGTTGGATTTAGTTTACGGGAAGGTACATTTTCTACGAAGTCGTTTTAAATACTTCTTTGAATTGCTTGTATAGTTGGTTTGCATTGAGCCACAATTATCTCAAGAAGAGCATAGATTTTAAATATACACTGTAAACCGTAGACCGACAATTATCCTACAAAATTACTGACAAAATCAACCGACGACTGTCACCTCCAATATCCTGCGATATCCGACGAATTTGTAGGTTCTCCACCGACATCGAAACAGATGCTTTGTATGCAAATTAACTAGACAACAACTGTTGAATATTGATTGATTTTTTCGATTAGTGATTGCTTGACTTCTGGGCAATCTGTATTATTGTGTGGCAAAACCATGATTTATTTTGACACAATTTAATTAATTACCTATATTTTTGATAAAATTTAAGCTATAATTCATTGCTATTCATTTTGTCGCTTTTTGTCAGATATTGTAGGTGTTCAGTGGCAATCATCCTACAAGAACAAACAATGACCGACAAAATAAATTTTGTAGGATAAATGTCAGTCAATTGTGCGAGTCAACGGTTTACAGTGTATAGAAGAAGTTTTTTTGTAAATATGAATCCATAATCATATCATGACGATCTATTATATCTTCATATTCAGTTGAATTCTTTGGATATCTGCAAGTCGCTCTTCTTCTATGTAATTGCATTTGAAGCTGCTAAAATTGTAGAGCACGATTTCAAGAATACATTGGGATGGGTGCTTCTGAATGAAAACTTTCCACATTAAAAAAAAGGATGAAAGTAGTTTTTGTTATATATTTATAGTAGAAGATTGACTCACTAATCATGGAGCAATTTTCAGATTTTAAAGTTTTTCCAAATGCAATTCGCGGCGTATTCTGGGCATCGTACCAAAAGAAATCGGGAAAAGTGCCAAAAGAATTTCTTTGCTGTTCTTTTCACCGTCCTTTGCTTTAATTTGGTCACTTTCTGGCCGTTTCGAGGTGACATTGAGTGATATTTCATACGTTGCACGATCGGCATTAATGAATAAGAAACCATCAAAGAATTACGAAATTTTCGATGATCAAATAATTTATTAATGAGATAAATTGCAGATTTATAATTATATCAAATTAATGAATATTTCCACAACCCTGAAAGCTATTGCATGTTGGCCATTAAGGAGCCGAAAACGGTTGTTGGTCTAAAAATATACGAAGTGCTTTTAGATAAAGAAACCTGAAATCCTTAACGCCTGTGACAGAATCGTTAACACTGCTGGGATTCTATCATTGTTTCATCGACCATCAGTGGAATATTTCTCTTCACAGAATAGAATGGTTCAAAGGAAGTTCAAATGCATAAAATTTGACTGACTCCCTTGATTATGATACTTGCGGATGCGGATGTAATGCTTAAGGATGCAAATTCTATGCAGAAAGTATGAAAATTAGTATTGACAAACACTTGGAGATATTTGTAATAAAACGCTGAAATTCCACAAGCTTCTTTTCATCTATTAATCAATCTTCGACATTTCAATATGACATTCCTGAGATACTTTTATTAACATCCACGATTATCATGACAAGGCAATAAAAATGTGATGGTTATGCCAATCTATCACAAGTGTCTTGATATGTGCAATTCAAGTGATTGACATGCTTTTAGTTACTTTTCAGAGTTGTCACTATTAATGCATTAAGTGAGAGTTCATGATCTTCCGCGGCAACTTTACTGTCTTGCATTTATTTTTATTCTAACTAAGATTCTACCGAGAAGCTCACAAGCTATTGTGTAAAAGAATGTTTTTTTGAAAATCCACGTGTGTAGACAGACTACGGATGTTTCTCAATCCACAATAAGAGGAGTTAGTTGTCAGTGCTCAGCAGAAGCAGGAAGCAAGAACACACTACAAGTAAACTTAATACCTACAAGAATTGCTGGGCACAGACAGCACACTGAACAGCTCACGAATTCGGGATATCAGCGTACGGTATCTATTAGGGGTGACTTTTTAATCGCAATCGCATCGATGCGATCAAGCGATCAATAATCGCATCATAAAGCAATTAAACGATTAATCACGCGATTAATTTCTTATATAATTTAAATATCCACTATTGATATATTAGATAACAGTATTATTGTAATTATGTAACCTATCACTGCTTCTCAACGAATTGTTAGGTATTTATTCCCATGCACAATCACTTCGTCTTTTCATTGATGTAACTGATATTAAAAATGTGTGCCTGGTGCATAAAGGCCTAGTTTCACTCATTTTAGTTACCCTTACTTGAGACCGCCTATATGGAATATCAGTGCAGTCTAATGCTACCAGAAGACTAAAACTAAAGCATAGTCACCGAATCACAAGTGAGTAATTCATTTCCACACCTTTCTGTTCCGCACTGGAGAATTCCAACCTTCACACGAAACGCGCTAACAGAATAATCGATTGATCAACTTAATAGAAAATTCATTCATCAACACTACTATCTAAAGAATCATTAAAATAATATAAGTATTTTTACTTTAGAATAGAAATGCAGAAAAACGATTAATCGCAAGCCTGAGATTAAATGCATTTCTTAAGTATTTCAAGCGATTAAACGATTAATCGCTTAATCGCTTTGTACCCCTAGTATCTATACTTTTTGTAGGTGGTGCGAAAGCAGCATTGAAAAGGGGACAGGATACCATAATGTGTTTTCTGTACAACGACCGAAGAGGACTTTTAGTTATCGGGACAGTTACTTCCTTAATTTAGCTTTATATTAGATATCGCGCACGTGTACTAGTAGAGAAATTTGGTTACAGGTTCCTTGTAAGCTGTTAATTTGACCTAGCGCCTCTCAGGAAAGATTTGACACCAATCAGTAGACAATTATATGAAACAGATATAAACGGCAAGTATTTAGAGAAAAAAGGTAGACCCGATGTGAAGCTGTGACGTAATGCCACCTACAACAAGATGGTTATTGTGCACCCGAACGATCCTCTAAACAATATGCAAGATGAAGAATCTCCTTCTCCTGGCACTTGCTTTATTCATTGAAATTTGTTGTCCTTTGCCGATGAAGCCATGTTCTTTGCCACATGAAGTTAACTGACTACAATCCGTTTCCTAAATCGTTGCACACCACGAAAATCTCCATTATCCTTATTCTCATAAATTTAATCGTGAGCTCATAATTGATTGACTATTAAATTTATTCACTTGACCAGTCAAGACACTGGGCCTAGGAAACAGTGTGGTTTGCCTAATTAAAGGAAGTAATTAGTGATTGGAAGTTTGTTGCTTCATAGCTGATCAGTTCATGTCGGCCTGTCCTCCTGTCATCATTGACTGAGTTGTGAAAATCTTGTCGATTCACTCATCGGACGCCAGTCAGACCACTGCTAGTGCATCGAGTACGGCGTGAAGAGATTGCTATTGTTTATGGACCGGTGGACAGCCAAGCCTTCGTGTGCAGATCAAGGATTTGGAATATTCTGACATCAACCGAGGGAAATGATGACTCACCAAATGAGTGAGTGTGGGAGTAATATAGATTTGAAGCTCGCCATTGAATGGATGAGCCGATCTTGATGAAACTTGCATATTCTTGGCGCTGATAACACCAGCAGTCTTTTAAACCCAAACTCGAAACCACCAGCATTAATGCAATCAAAGGTATCAAGCTGTGTGCATTTGACCGCTAAAAGCATTGTACCACGGCAGTAGGCGCAAAATCAGGCAAAAGTGTTAATTGACTGAAACTGCACTAAATGTTGTCGAAATTCGAAAAACAATATATCATCTGAAAACTTAGAACAAGTCTGATTCAATGGTGATAATCTTAATTTTCTGCATACCGCAGTTTTGTCTGTAGGCATCAGTGAATGAATTGACCAAAAATTCATACTTTTAAGTCTGCTGACCAGAATTGACCAGACACAATCTAAATGCTCCGCCAATTTGAAGTTTCAAACGCAACCTTACATATACTCGTACATATGATATTTTTTGAAATTGAGTATCTTCATAATTGAAAAATCGCGTCAGATCTTCTTTTAGTAGCAATGTTTTGGTAAAAGTTATTGGAACTGTATCTTCTTGTACATTCAACGAATCTTGAAATCCTTATATCATGATGAAGATGAATGACAGCTCACACTGTCTGTCGATTTTCATTTAAAAAATTATCGTCTTCATATTGAAATCCTGCATCAAAGAAAACACTTAATTTTCTTTCGTATGGCCCACTGACCACAACTGACCACTTCAGAAAGCAAAATGTATGCTAAAATAATCTATGGAACATCAGGTTTCATATGGCATATCATTTATTAAAATTGAACCAGGACTTCTAGACGAAAATTACATTTGAAAATAGGTTCACCATTTTTGTGCAATTATTTATGAAACGGTCTGTAGATGCATTTTGATTATGGCAAACTGTCAGACAGAGATTTCATCCCCTTATACAGCACAATGCCTGTGAAGAAAATTGTGAAACTTGCTTTACGTCTGAAAGGAGAAATCTTCTTCATTGTAAAGTTAATGACTTATTTTGCAATGACAATGTACGTAGGAGGATCCTCTAGCTTACATTAAAACCAGAAGAATATGCATGTAACAACTAATAGCACTGTCTATCAACATTTTGTTCATATTCTTCATTCATAAAAACTTATTTTAAGCTCAATGTCACGTTTTGGACGCTGGAACGTTAAGAAAAGTCAGATGTTTGAAGCTATGGAATCTGCGCCGACTGCAGAATGCTTTGGTTGTATATAGCTGGTATCACAGGCAATGGCGTACACAGGCAATGGTATCACAGACAAGGAGGACGTGTCCCCTCCGAAGTGAAATCGGAGCGGGGACAATCTTTGTGTTTTATATGGAGGTACATCAACAACATTCTATGTTGAATTATTAATTTATTAATGTGAGAATCTGAAATCCTACAGTAGCGCGCTTGGATAATTTTCGCATGTCCCCTGTTGCGCAACGATCGCGAGGAATGTTCATTTCTATGAGTCAGATAGTCGGTCAGGCGCCGATGCGTCTCGATATGGCCTGTAGCCAGGACACGACACAATTTCGCGACACTCACAAGTAGAGGCCATTCATGACTGGGTATACAAACGCCTGTTCTATTTCGCTTTTGCTTCCAATTACACGTGTATCGAATGAATGAGCCACTTATATTAAATCAATATTGGCAGAGCTTAGACTTCATTTTACGCTTGTGGCTGTCATCGATAATCTTGTATATGCTGTGTGATTTTATGTTAATCGTGTATCATGAATGGTCAATAAAAGACAAAATCAGATCATAATCAAATCAGATAAGAATGGATATTAGGGCTTCTTCTCATTTACGACATTATTAAGTATAGGCTTATATTAATTAAGTCACTTTTACTGTCCCCCGGAAATGAAATCCTGGCTACGCGACTGATCACAGGGTCCGCACTAGAACAAAACATGGCATCAGGAAGTCAGATGACCCGAAATGCAAAGTTGGTTAGCCTTCCTGCTGCCGAACCTAAGAATTGACACACCGGTATATGGCTTTTTTGTGGCAGATTTTTGGTCCCCATCGCATAGTTTAATTATCAATTATCTATTCTGCTGAATCATGCGGATGTTTGTCGATTATATATTCTACCTTGACGAAGCTAGAAGGCGAAAAATCAGTGACTTTTTGTTAATGAAACAAGTGTTTATGGAAACATTTTATCAAATATCTGAAGTTAAACAGTAAAACGTTATTTTTACCCCTGACTCTGACTGAGACAGTCGAAATATTGGGCACACTGCAAGCCGCCCTGAGCTACCAAATGAAATATATTTCGCTGCCAAATAACAACGTTGCCAACAAGATGAAAGAAAACAAAACATTTCGTAGCAGGCATTTCATCGGTTTGGTAGCGTACGATTACAGTGTAGCAATATACAAAAAATAACACGAATCTTTGGCTTTTTACCTTCTTGCCAATAACATCTGAAATAAGGTTGAACACGACCAATCACAGAAAGATTCGTTGCCAAAAGTCAAAATCTGCTGCAATAACGGTGTTTGGTGTAAATTGATTCAAGCTGAAATTAACTTGAATTGCGAATAATTTTAGATTGAAAAATATTCGTCGATCTAGAAAATATTCCAAAATTGCAGGAAAATGACACATGTAACGCTGATTATCCTTTTTATTACAATAAATAAGACTGAATGACATTTGTTAGACAACAGAAAAAGATGTTCAGCTTTATAGAAGATTGAATGTCCCTTGAAAAAAGAAAGCCAACCTAATCTGTCATTTATTGTTAAGCTAACATTAAGTGGAAAGCTGATGCAAGATTTTGATTATGAAAAATCTCTCTTTAGAAATGTGATAAATTGAAAAGCTTTATGTTGCAAGTTTAACCGTCATTTAGCTGACAAGATGGAAATCAGAGACGGATGACAAGGAAAATATTTCAGTAACTTTTTTTATCAACAACAATGTCAGTAGAAAATTCACTGAAAATTAATTGGAAAATTCACAGGTAGAATATGCTTCACATTTTTGAAGAAACTCAAGTTCAGATTTTCTGGAGCCGTCATAGAAATCTGATATACAACGTAAAGGCATGATACGACCTTGTAGGTTCACAACACGATGGGTATTCGCTGTCACATCATTATGTATTGAAATTTCTGCTGACTAGGCCACTTATAGTTAAGTTATGAAGGTTAACTAAGCAGCTTGCTGAGCAGAGCTGAAAAATTGTGTGTCTTGTGGAACTTGTTTTAATGCAATGTGAAAATTATTGAACAATTTACATTAAGATGTGTCTATACACGATATGATACAACCCTTTGTGCCGGCAATCACCTTTTCCACCGGTTAGATGCTTCGCTTTTAACCTGGATAAATCTGCTTTTTCCTAACAGGGGGAAACCAGGTAGTAAAGAAACAATATTTGTCGGCACAAATCGAATTGAAATGCTTGAAGACGCTCACACAAGCATTGCTTTCTTCTCATGTAAGACGATAGCAATCTGCTGTGTTTAACCCATGGAGATGAACAGTAGATAAATTTAAATCTCTGATTCAATTTGTTTGCTTAAAATTCGCATAACATGAGAACTACCGTCACTATAGACGTTTAGATAAATGAAAGTGGTTTTGGGCAAACATACAAATTCAAACCATGCGAATTCGATAGGAAATGTCTTCCATGCGATCTAATATGCGACTCTCAATTCTAAAATTCCAATAGATTTCACAATATTACTTTTAGATGCTGCTTACCTTCTACAGAGCTTTTACTTTGACCTCGACTTCAATTTGATCGACGTCGGAGTCGGGAAATTCTGAAAATCTGCTACAGAAGTTTATAAATGATACATCTTGTTAACTAACAACATTTTTAATAATAAATGAATTAATTATTAAATTAAGTAATTAATTAATCAATGAGACTCATCATGGATTCCCTTATCCATTTTCGAGTTTTTCAACTTGATCAAGCTTGTGAGATGATAAAAATGTTGGGAGAAGACCTGAGAAGTTTTGAAAAGCTTTTTCTCTTCTACAGTAACGGTCAAAAGGATAGACTTTATCGACAAAGCTTAGTTTGCAGCATGCTCTGAATTCTTCGAATTTGAAGAAATCGGTGCGATCGCAGTATTTTGAAGGAATTCACCACAACCCGCAGGTAAGACTTGCAGTGAGGGGTCTAAAATAAGAAGTTGTGTCAACGCTGAAATGTAAACCAAGCCTTCTGATGAGATGGCAGCTTTTCAAGTCTGTTCCCATTTTCAACTGAAAATCCTGCTCAGTGTTCAATTTCTTTTTGGCTTACATATGGTGTTTTCATCTTCCACCGCTTAGCTGGAAATATTATGTAGAAATGGGATTACATACTATAAAGAATTACATGCATGCTCACAGTAATGCGAAAAAACATTAGAAAATGAAATAGATGTCAAATTTATTGCAGATCAAATTACTTAAGCTTCATGCAAAACTTCGAAATCGATTCAGGACATCGTTAGATATATACATTAAATTTCAAATAATTGGTAGTAAATAGCATCAACATAATTATGCATGTCAAAAGCGAATATATCACGTTTTATCCAGACTCATAATATTGAAAGACTTCAACAAAATGATTTCCAAACATACAACATGCGACAGCAAGTTTTCAACATCCCTGAATTTTGAAAAAATATAGAATACATGTGCTAATTCATCTTTAATGTGATAGTCGTGTTGCTTGATGACTTAGAAATACTTATGGCTGCATAATTCACACGTGAGCAACAATGAGACCACAACAGCTGTCAAAGTTTTGTTTTATAGTTGGAAAGAGTCAGGAGTTTTTATGATGTTATTATATCATTGCAAATGTGTACAAAATCTTTCGACTGCTATCCGGCAATCACCTTCAGACACAAATGAATCTATTGATGTTAGTAGGGAGTTCAAATGATTAATTAATAAAAATGATATTTACAATGAGAAAATATATGGTATAATACAATGTAGATATGAACAGGTTGTACTGAGTTACATATCTTCACCAGTAGCAAAAGGAGAATTGACTTTCATGTTGTTCAGTCAAAGGGGCATCAACACAAAATTGTGTCATCTGTTGTGGTCTCATTGCTGCTCACGCGTGAATTATGCAGCTATAAGTATTTCTAAGTCGCTAAGCAACGCGACTATCACATTAAAGATGAATTAACACATGTATTCTTTATTTTTGCGAAATTCAGGGGGTGTTGCAAACTTGCTGTCGCATACTATATAAAAATAAACAACATTTTCCAATATTTCCAATATTTTCCAAAACAATATTACCTTTATGTCACTGCGTTCTGCATGATACCGATGTACGAAAAGAAGAATATATAGTAAATGTCATTACAGTTTCAAGATATTTGTCCATCGATTGCAACTGATAATTTCAATACATGCAATCTGAATTGGCCGATTCTTCTTCATGCTTTTATCACCGCCTTCATTTCAGATCAATTTCAGTCACAGTGTTTATAAATTGAGTATTCACCTAAACTTTTCAATTGAATAATTCATCTTCCACGTTTATACGTGCGCGGTAGAGGAGATCAATAAGAATATTTACATTGACCTTCCTGACTCGCATCAGATTGATATATACAATGTCCCTTCTGCCTTCAAGTGATGAAACTAAGACAGTCTCCAATGCGTCAGATTGCAACCTAGAGAGACCCTTCGTAAATTAATCAATTGAAAAAGCGAGTTGTTAGATTACAGTGAAAGACCACACATGGAAGTTCATTGCCAATTCCACTCTCTGGAGTCATTTCTTATGATTTGAAGAAGGGTGAGAAATAAACTGCGAGATTCACTTTCAAGTAGACAACGCGATCAATACCTTCAAATCATCCCAGATGGCAAAAGTGTGAACAATTTTTTTCAAGAGTGATGAGAATACACTGTGCACAATATCCACATTCTACACTTAACTACAGGAGCACAGTGCGCATTATTAGAGGCTTGGATGAGCGGGCAAATCAGGAGGTGGGAGAGATAGAAGGCCAACGAAGATGTCAAAGTGGCTGCTCCTGAGCCCTAATCAGTCACACCTGACGGGGCTAAACCGACAGATTTCAAATGAAAGACTTTGAAAGTCCTCCGCAGCAACAGAGATGGCACTAGTCATGTTGTACAGGGCTGTGCAGCAAAATTGCCCACTCAATCAAATTAGTAAAAAATGTGAATATTTTCTTTGTAAATTTATTGATGCAAAATAAATTTGAACAAACAATACAATCTCGTGAGAATGATGAGAAAGATATCAGATGAGACGAAACTAAAAGTGTGTGTAGCCACCTCTAGAGGAAATGCTCTCCTCCAAATTAGCAAGAGTGGGCAACTTCTGCACAACACTGTAAATGCGGCTGAAGCCTCCGGTGCAAGAACCGACCATAGAGTACGTATGGTGGAGTAGCAACTGAGGATTTAGTAAATCCCCAAAGTGTATGCAGTCTCGATTTCATTGAATGAACTTGAGTCGAGACCCAGTTCCACCTGTGAGATTTGGAGATGTGATTTTGGAGAAATGTACACGAATTTGAGTGATCATGATAGCAATACAGAATGAAGAAGAGTATTCCACGAAATCCTTCATGTCGTGACAACTTCGAGAGGTAATACAATTTGTCAAATTAGCAATTCGATGGGTTGCCATAACTAAAGGCTCAGCTTTATTATAACAAGATTATATTCATAAATGTGATCATTTCACAAACTGCAACTGAAAGATGAAAGTATCAAAATCATAGAAAATGTTCAATTACCTTCAGAAGATGTAAATGTTTTCATATTAGTCATTCAGATTCAAGAAATGTCGCCTTGTGAGTCATAGATAGCCAAGAAGATCTCAATAAGATCTCCACTTTTCCTTAAAGACTTGCAAGGACTTGCATTATAATGTGGTTCATGTTATTTCCTTGATCATCAGCTTAATTTCTGTTTAATTAAGATGCGTGTTAGCAAATATTCATTCCTTTTGATATCCAACTTGTTTCATACTGCTTATAAAGGGGCTTCATCTCGGTAGTATAATCATAGGAAAATTTGGCTTTTTAAAAACAGCTCAGATATTTTTTAGACCGCGGAAACGCAATCTATGCAAAAACTGAATCTTGTCATACAAATGCCTTTTGAGTCGACACTGTACACTGTAAATCGCTTGATACCAATCACATACGAAGGATGCATACCAAGATATTTTTTGGTATATTTTCGCATACATTTGTATGCTTTTCGTATGTTATTTCAAATGTGGTATGCAATACATACTAAAGCCATACCAGCACAATGTTAAAGTAAGGCATCAATCATGTCCAAATCATGTTGATTGAAGGCGTTTTGCCTTTTGTATAGTTTTACTGAAAAAGTTATTTGACAGTAGTATGTAACATATACATATATTTTGCTGTGTGACTTAGAGCTCTTCATACTAAACACTTACGAATGAGGATGAATTTGCATCGGGTCTCGTATATAAAACATACCAACAACTCGTATTTCATCGTAAAACAGCCAATCACAGATAGAATGGCTCGTATCACTACATACCAATCACATACGAAAGTAAGTGAGGCTTCGTATGAAAAACATACCAGATCTCTGTAAACATTCGAGAATCTCGCATCAAATGTTAGTTTCAAGTTGTTTGTGAATTTGGTATATGTTTGCTTGCAATTTTCGTATCCAGCGAATTACAGTACACCTAATATACTTTCGAACCGGCTAACCAACAATTTTGGTATTTGGAGCATAACGCATTTCCTGAGAATTGCTGTTATTCTGTGTAACAAACGCGTTCCTCTTCAAAAGAATAAAATATCAGACTTTCCCATTGCATTTAAAGTATGATAGGGTGTGTTAAAGACCATGTTTTCAGCAAAGTCTTATTCTTGAAAACTGTGCTTTACAACCTACAGAGGTGAGCCGAGAAATAAGACAGCTTTATTGGCACTTCTAGGAGTATTCTCAATGTAGCCCGAAGACGCATATCTGCTCAGCCTGTAAGTAAAGGTCTTCTTTCGTGCGATTATATATTTCCGAAATGTGCACTTTAGCATCTTATTAGAATGAACAAACCTCGCGGCAAATTTGATAATAATTGAATCAGAACATTAGTAGATCATTGAACTTGATTTCTGAAAATTGAAGCTGTCTATAAAATAACTCATTAAAAAACATAATGCAAAGTTCATGACTGCATCAAGCTATATTTAGCAATATAACAATAGGAACTGCTCCCAGGAGACCTCGGGGAATCAATCTAATGGCCAGGTTGGATATATTTAACAATATGTTTATAATTACATCCCAGTTGTTTTATACATTCACAAGACAAACGCGTCAAAAAAAATACAAAGTTGTTTCAACAAATCTTCAATTTGTCAAAGATATCCGGGCTAATTCTTTTGTCTAGAATAGCAAACAAGTTTGAAAGGGTTTGCACAAGACAAAGTGCACAAACTAAGGTGAACTTTAGTGAATGCGTTGATTGTCAACTATCTCCTCAAATTGATTCAATGCCTAAAATATTTGTCAAGACGAAAATTTCAAACATTTTGAGGTGTTTGTGTAGAACAAAGCACGACAAAGGAATTGAATGATAAACAAGAATTTCCAGACATTCATGAGGGTATGCTAGATAGCGGCAAAATTGCACTCAAGGATATCCAGGCAAGAAAAAAGATATGAATCTGTCAGACTAACAATAAGATACGCGCAAATTTTGATAATAAAGAGTCTTAGATCATTTTCCTTGTCGGAGTTATCTGCGTCTTTTGTATGAACAGCGAAATCTCAAAACTACTAGATCCAGTTAATCTACTATTCGATGTCTACAATGTCTACGCTAATCACAATGCTGATCATTTTGCCCAGCTCGATCAGATTTTATCAAGATCATGGAAAGCAATCTAATCTTCACAGTTTCATTTGAACTGTTTGTGAGATGTCTGTTAATTTTTAATTACCGAATGTCTGTTTATGTGTGAGATAAATGCTGGTGGTGTAATGTTAAGGCATTATCACCGGCAGTTAAATGAATAAAGTAAAATCCGTCAGCGTGGCCTAGAGAAGAAGGTGCGAGCTCGTCTCCACCGCCGACTTCGGATCGATTCTTGGGTCAGGCGAGTGCGGTCGAGGAATCAAAGGTGTTGGTGTCCTTTATTGACTCAAATTCTCTTCTGATATATAAAGTAAAAAATGAACTAGAAAAATATACCTGAGCAAAGTACTCAATTCCTCAACAATGCACTCAAGGCCTCAACAAAGCAATCAATGCCTCAACAAAGTACTCAATGCCTCAACAAAGCACTCAATGCCTCAACAAAATACTCAATTCCTCAACAATGCACTCAATGCTTCAACAATGCACTCAGTGCCTCAACAAAGCAATCAATGCCTCAACAAAACACTCAATGCCTCAACAAAACACTCAATGCCTCAGCAAAGCACTCAATGCCTCAACAAAGCACTCAATGCCTCAACAAGGCAATCAATGCCTCAACAATGTACTCAATGCCTCAACAATGCACTCAAGGCCTCAACAATGCACTCAATACCTCAACAAAGCAATCAATGCCTCAACAGAGCACTCAATGCCTCAACAAAGCACTCAATGCCTCAACAAAGCAATCAATGCCTCAACAAAACACTCAATTCCTCAACAATGCACTCAATGCCTCGCCAAAGCACTCAATGCCTCAACAATACACTCATTGCCTCAACAAAGTACTCAATGCCTCAGTAGTGAAAACTGTGCCCTACTTGCCACGGATAGGTACATGGATAGGTACATGTAAAAGTTTAGTGTTATCAATAGGTACATGGATAGGTACATGTAAAGTTTAGTGTTATCAATAGGAACATGGATAGGTACATGGATAGGTACATGTATAGTTTAGTTATCGATAGGCACACGGATAGGTACATGTATAATTCAGTGTTATCAATAGGAACTTGTATGAGATCTGTTTTACTGGATTGGTACATGTGTTTGGTACACTGTGTTTCGGAACGTCTATGATCGAACTTGTGTGGTTTGGTTCTGAGCACTTGGGTACGTACCGATAGACGTCCGTTGTTTGATTTTGAATGGGTTTGCTCAATTGCGACTATTGTGACAATTATTTTTAATGTATCACTATTTAGATGTGAAACTTTAATGTGCAGTTATGATTTAGTTGCTCCCCAATAAGAAAACCAATTCCAGAACTATGTTTAAAATGAAAAGACAAGAGATTTACAATGTAAGTTTAATTTAAGCGTGAAAAATAAATGACGGGTGCAAATCACGTCCCTCAGGCGACTCCATGATCTTCAAGAAGTCATCACACCACTCATGGAATGTCGGATTTTTACTAAAGTCATGGTCACATTCGTGTACCGGACACTTCACCGGTAGTCCATTCCGCCTTTGAAGTGCTGATACGGTCAAGGTTTTCCAAAGGGCCACTTTGCAGCCGCAAGAGAGATGCATGGTCATGTCCAAATGACCTCCAATAATGACTTGGCTGTCATTTTGAAAATAAAATAATGGCTTTGAGGACATGCTTCTTCTTATGGAACGTTGAGGATAAGTACTTAACAGTTTGGAACAATGACATCCTTTATATAGTTATATATATTCTTTAGGGAAGTTCGGTACCTCTCTGATTGGCTGTTAGGATTTCCTTTGTTTAAAAAGTATATAAGTCCGAGGTTTGTACCAATTCTTATCAAAGGTTCTAATCCTCACGTTTACAAGTTACAATTATTTTAAATCTACAAGTCTAAATGGATCGCAAACAGAAAGCCGCAGTTGAGAACGGTACTGCTGATCGTACCACTTCGCCAGTGGAACGTACCACTACACCTCCCCAATCTCCGATGGAGCGATCGACAACACCAAACGAGCCGGTGGTGTTCACCCAAGCCCCTGCATCGCCCGACTACTCGAGTGATGAAGATAGTGACGTATCAATCGAGACGATGCGTCACATGAATAAGAAGTCCATGCGAACGCCACTTTATGGACGGGTCACGGTCAAAGTCAAGAACGCCCCGAAAAAGTATCACACCAAACGGGTGTTCATGAGGATGGAGCCGAACGAGCGGAACCTCACAACCGCTCTCGAATTTTCGGTCATCGACCTTGACACACCACGTCGCTGTCCCTGTGCGCCCAAGAAGACCAGGATCCATGTGCAAGTGGACTTGAAAAAACTTGTACCCTTTCCTTACCTTGATGACATTTAGTGTGTTTTTTTCTTAATCTCTTTATTTAATATTCATTTGTATATATGAACAGACTTGTTTTATCATTTCACAAATCGGTCTTCAATTAAGGTCTGAATGGGAAAGGGGAATAACTATCTACAATTAATGATGTTCAATAACTGAATTGAAACAAAAATCAAGTATGAAGACTTCAACTTGAAATAAATAGGAACATATAACTTTTAAAGAAACAGTTATGTTGTTAATTTTAAAATGCTTGTAGCAGTCCAGGATGATATCATACATGTGTCATACACGACACCATAAGAATGAGAATGAAAAGACCTTTAGAATGATATAAGGTATGTACCTATTCGATGGGAAAATCCTAGTTGTATGCAACTGTATGCAAGCAGACAAATGTTAGATTTTTAAATTCACTAAGTTTTTAGCCCATTCTTTAAAGACATGTAGCTCTCTAGTTTTATGTCATACATGTGTCATACAATACACCATTAGAATCAGCATGAAAAGAGCATTCGAATGATATATTGTATGTACCCATTTGATGAAAAAATCCTAGTTGTATGCATCGGTATGCAACTTGAAAAATTCCAAGTTTTTTTACAAAAATGACTAAGTTTACAAATTTTCAAAGTTAAAGTTTTACAACCAAAAATGATCATAATATACAAACCTCTACACTTGACCTTGACCTTAGACCTGACCTTGACCTTTGACCTTCATACACTTCATACACGGCGGGGGGGGGGCCTCAAAATTTCTCGGGCGCTTCGCGCCCTCGAAATTTTTCGGATTATAGGGTAAATAAATTTTCTCGTGCGCTTCGCGCACTCGAAAATTTATTTACCCATGGGTTCCGGGTGCCATAGATACTCTTCTTGCTTCCCTAACCCTAACCCTAACCCTAACCCTAACCTTAACCCTAACCCTAACCCTAACCCTAACCTTAACCCTAACCCTAACCTTAACCCTAACCCTAACCCTAACCCTAACCCTAGTATTTTAATTTTGGCGCGAAATTCAAATTTTCGAAAAAAAGTCTTTAAATTTGATTATTCACATTTTGGCGCGAAATTTAAATTTTCGAAATTTAGCGCTTAATTCAAATTTAATGTTCTATTCAAATCACACGTTTATATCTTCAATTCAAATATGAATCATCATATGACTATTAATAATAACATGTATATCAAATAATACATCAGTCCATCAGTTCATATTACTTTGAATTCACTCTACTGTTTACATGTAGAAATCTTTCAACACATATGATGGCACTTCCATTTCTAAGGTTAAAAATAAACCAGCTGTTCCAATTCTTGTTTGAGTTATCAATTTTGTTTAACCGTACCAATTCCAGGATGTGATGTCATAAGGTCTTTGTTCATAGTTGCTTTGTCAATTTCATATATAAAGAAGTTGCACACAACGAATTTTCACTCATTTTCAAATTATTTAGTGTCCATAACAGACGTCGCTCTTCGTTCCTCCGTTCTCCGGTTCTTATTACAATTCTGAAGTGAGTTTCATTGTCATGTTGTGCTACTTTATAGGATATTCGGGAGTAGGAACATTATTAAGTTTTTATAACCAAATAGCTTTAAATATAGAAGCTTGGGTTTTTAGGATAGGAACACTTTATGTTATATTATTAACCATGTTTTTTTAATTTTTCATCCTATATTAAGTCACTGAGCGAGAGACATGAATATATCAGTTTAAATGTAAGTGTATTTGAATCAACAAGATTTTCACAGTTTGTTTATAAATAAAAGATACCTAAATAAAGCCTTCATCCATTTTAAATATTCAGTCTGTCATCTGCTAACAGATGTATAAAATTCAAGCTTGTTTAATTAAACAAATTGAGGATTGGTTGAAATTTTCGAAATCACAGTTTGTTTATAAATAAAAGATACCTAAATAAAGCCTTCATCCATTTTAAATATTCAGTCTGTCATCTGCTAACAGATGTATAAAATTCAAGCTTGTTTAATTAAACAAATTGAGGATTGGTTGAAATTTTCGAAATTTCACTTTCATTTCATTAAATTAATTTCGAAATTAAATAATAGTACATCAGCTGTTTCCAAATTTCAACTCTTCTTATGAGCTAACCCTTTTCGAATAAATATCTAATTTTCGACTTTCGGTTTCAATTTCAACTTCAAATTTTATTTCTTCTTAAGATTTGTCAAATATTAATCTAGTACTTAATAAAGGTTTGAAGATGGTACATAAATGATTTCTCATTTAAAAAGAGATTAAATTATAATAAAATTTTTTATCCTCTACAGAAATGGTTCGACAAGAAAGCATCGCACGGCAACGGCTCATCTTCCATTTCTGTGAGACTTGCCAACTGCCCGTTCGACATGCGAACAAAAGCGGGCATAAGGAATGCTCCTTCCGAGAGGACTGCACCTACCTCTACTGCCTCACGTGCAAGAGGTATGAAAAGAGCGATGCGAAGGTGAATAGTGACTCCGCGAAAGCATTCATTGTCAAGCACACCCCTTGTGCTCAACTAAATGGGAGAAAGGGGATTAACTTAACCTCCAAAGTTGAGAAGAAGAAGTTGGAGCGTCTTTTTGGGAAGGATCGACCGACTGAAGGCGTGCTTTCCCAGTTGGATGAACCTGCTCCAAAGGAAAAACCTCAAAAGTCGCGAGTTCCTAAGAGGAAATTTCCTAAGTCTCGGGAGTTCATCGATGAGACTTTTAGTGATTGTGAGGTGAGTGCCATCCATTCTACATGCTAGTTTCAACGGATAACTGGCTCACAGCAGAAAAATAAAAAAATACTACTTCATTATGTATGAAATGATTATATGTTGTTAAACATTTCAGGATGTACTGATGCCCCCACCGAAGAGAGCCAAGGTGTTGGTTCAGAAGAAACTGTTCGCTAAAGATGTAATTATTTATTGACTAATTTAATTATTTCTATACATAAAGTAAATCAACATTGCTTAAACATTTCAGAGTGAGCTACCTCACCCGACAAAGACTAATGAGGATGCAGTGGTCGAAAAATTGCGAAATGTAAGCATTTCAGTTATTTATTAGTTCTCAATGTGAAATTAAACATGAATTTTTCCTACTTTCAGCTGTTTCCTAGTGTTCAAAGCTGCCCGAAAATTCCGCGCTTATCTTCACCGAGGAGCAGACTACCTTCGAGTCCCGTAAGTGTCATTACATAGGTCTCAGTCAACAATAACTGAAAATGCATCAAGTATTTTTAAAAACATACATACTTCGTCAATGAGTTGCAAACATGTCATCATATTTTTCGTTGCAGTCTATGCGATCTCTGTCGCTGAAGAAGCACCACAGAAGCTTCTTGTCTACGCCGGCGACAACAACGTCGGTAGAGGACAATGAGGAGAAACCGTACTCGATTCGCGAGTCATCGGAGGATTCGGACTCCTCATCCGAGGATGAAGCCACAACTTCAGCGACTTCATCTCCGACGTCCTCTTCCGACGAAGATGATGATTCTGATGTACATGTAAGTATATGACTGGTTAACTGCATGTGTACAGAATTGTTTTCATTAAAATTTATTATAAAACACACTTTATTATTAATATATTCGTCTACAATTGATTAATTCGTCTTTCAGAATGATTCGGTGACTCCTAACAAGGCGAGTGGATCCGATCAAGAAACCGCAATCCAGCAGGAGGTAAGAGGAATTCACATTTGTATCTAATTAATGTCAAAAAAATGGTAAATGGATGATAAACAATTGTTCCTTTCAATTACAGGACTCCGTGATGTTTGCGTCTCAAGCGGAGATCTCATTCTCCAACATCCGGGCGTCTCCTAGCTGGAATGTCCACCTACCATTGTCGCCGATGATGACATTGGCCCCATCCTCAGCAGCTGATATCCCAGTCCCAGCTCCTTCGCCTCCAACACCTATCCCAGCCGCAACTCCTTCCTCTCCAACACCTCCTATCCCAGCCGCAGCTCCTTCCTCTCCAACACCTCCTATCCCAGCCGCAGTTCCTAAGGCTCCTCTCCCAGTACGTGAGTACAACGTGGACCTTGACGCAACGACGGAGGAGGAGGACATCGTAAGCAAGTTACGGCGGTGTCAAGAGCGATTAAAACAGTCCGAAGCTCGCGAGGCTCAGTTAATGGAGGACAACAGAGGTTTGGTTGAGTCCTTACAAAATATAACTCAATCAAACCTCCTGTTGGCCTCACAAGTAACAAATAGCCAACAACACGACAAAGAGACCTTAGTCCACGTCGAGTGTAGCAATAACACCATCCGTAGGCTACGACTGACGCGGATGGACGATTTGGGTGGCTGCAGTGAAAGCTGTAGCCACTTGAAACTATACCACAGTGGCATCGTGAAATGCGTGAAGTTGTAACTTATTTTTACTTTTGAAAAAAAAATAGATTGCTTTAAATTTTATGTTTTCTCTTTGCAACAGATCGGAACATATGGTATTGGCTGGTGATGACGCTGACGTCATTAGATGGTAGATGTATATAAGGGCTTGCTAATTTCAATCCTCATCAATAATCATGGTTGTCTGTACCAAGTGTGGAAAAGTGTTCACTCTCATAGGCAATTTGCAACGACATGAAAAATTTTGTAAGTTAGGAAAAACATATCAATGTAGCAAGTGTCCATATAAGACGAATAGGATGGATAATCTTAAGAGGCATAAACTTGTATGCAATAATAAACCGAATGATAGCATAACAGAGTCAAATTCAAATAATCAAAATAGATCTACTTCTAAGCCAACAACCAGCGCTTCAACTAACATACAAAACTTTATGCAATACTGCTCTCGGTGTGGCAAAACTTATAACTCTATAAGTAGATTTCGACAGCATATGAATGTACATAACACAAATAGTGAGATGAATATGCATAATAACTATGGAACTGTTAGTCTCAGTGAAAGCGCACTCAATGGCCATGCACGTGTGTATGATATCACGCCAACAACACCTACTGTGGACATAACATCATTCTTAGAAAGCATGCGTTCCATGTTAGGGAATTTAGTGTCTGACTTACTAAGGAGCTATCAATTGCGCGGTCGTCTGATTGCACAAATTCGTTATGTCCGTTCTAATCCTCAAGAAGAAGAAACTTTTCTCGCACACTTTACCTCATCATCCTCAAACTATATTTATGACTATGATGCTTGGTTTCAGGATCATCTAAATAGTCTAATAAATCATATTGAAGCCTTCACAAAAAAGGGTAGCAATTGGATTATAGATGATGTACAAAATATAGAGTTCAATGTAATAACAAGTCCAATACTGTCAGGTGGACAATCATTTCCTCTACCAAAGAAGTTAAAAAACTCTAAAGCTGTCATTAATGTTAATTCAAATGCAAATGATTGCTTCCTATATGCAGTTTTATCAATATTGCATTATAATGAAGTACCTTATTCAAGGAATGAAGTAAAATCATATAGTGAGTGGACATCTGAGCTAAATATGGAAGGCATTTCCACACCAGTATCAATTAAAGATATTCCAAAATTTGAGAAAAATAATGATATTAAAATTAACATTCACTTTTATGAAAATGGACTCAAAGGTGTTCGTTATAATAGTAACTTTACTGGTAGGCAAACGGTTAATATTTTGCTAATTCTAAACAATGGAGCAGCACACTATTGTGGAATTCCAAAGCTGTCAAGATTATATAGGAGAACTTTAAAAAGACATAAATACTTCTGCGAAAGATGCACTCAGTCATTCACATATAAAACAACACTAGAACGACACTTCCAGTTTTGTATTCGAGGAAAAGCACAAATAGAAAAAATGCCATCGGATCTAAAAGTACTAACAAGTAGCATGGAATATCAACTAAGTCCTCCTTTAGTAATTTATGCAGATATAGAGTGCTACATTGATAATAAAATACATAAACCTGCGGCCATTGGAGCTTATCATGTCTGGCATAATGCCCTTCAATCAAAATTTGAAAACAAGTATTACCTCTTTGAGGGAGAAAATTGCATTATTAGTTTCTTGCACCACTTAGAAACTGTAGCCCAAGACTTATATGACAACCAATGTGCAACAACTAGGCAGCCAATGTCACTGTCAGCGGATGAAAAAGCACGCCATGAGAATGCAGAATGTTGCAACAAATGTAAATCAAAATTCAGCGATGAAGTCATAAAAGTTCGTGATCATGATCATATCACCGGACGATATAGGCAAACATTATGTAGGAAATGCAATCTCCGGTTAAGACTTAACAGACGGGAGCTCCCCATATTTTTCCACAATTTTAAAAATTATGATAGCCACATCGTTTGCTATAAAGCGATTGGAAGAATGAAGTCTTGGAAATTAGATGTTGTAGCAGCAACTGCTGAAAAATATATAACTTTATCCGCCAGTGTCCCTGTAAATGAATACAAAGGGAAGACAGTATACTTTAAACTAAAATTCTTAGACTCATATCAATTTCTAAGTGCATCCTTGAGTGAATTAGCCAAGGGTTTGCAAACGTATGAGCATGTAGAGACATTAAGGGTAGAATTTCCACAATTAAGTGATAATGTTTTATATCAGAAGGGAGTGTTTCCATATTCATACTTCAAAAACTTAAACACGTTGACGGAAGACTGTCTACCACCACAATTTGAATTCTATAATGATCTTACTCGTGAGCACTGTTCCGATAGTGAATATGAACACGCTAACAAGGCGTGGATTGAATTTAATTGTAGCACATTTGGTGATTACATGCTGGCATATCTGAAGTTAGATGTTTTATTGTTGGCAGACATATTTGAAGTGTTTAGAGCATTGAGTCAACGTGAGGATGAAGTCGACCCTGTACATTTTGTCAGTCTCCCACATCTTAGCTTTACCTCAGCACTAAATTTCTCTTCCAATGATCCCCCACACTACATACAAGATGAAAATATGTACAATCTATTTGAACGAGGAATTAGAGGGGGTATGACTTTCACCAACATTCACCGAGCGCGTGCACGCATTGAAGAATTAGGAAATAATACACATGAAAGTCGACATTTGACCTACTTAGATGTTAATAACCTTTACGGTTCTTCACTCAGTAGGAATCTACCCCACTCAAATTTCAAATGGTTGAATGAAAGTGAATTAGATAATTTTTTAATTGAAGAAAATGTTCAAAATATAGATGATGATGGTGAAATCGGCTACATTTTTGATTTAGATTTAGAGTATCCTGCAGCCATTCATGATGACACTGCCGATTTCCCATTAGCTCCAGAAATGCAGATGATTGAAAAGAGAATGTTTTCACACTATATGAAAAATCTATATGAAAAAGTAAGACCAAATACACATTTTTCTTCTATCAAGAAACTTCTGCTCCATCAATTTGATAGGGAAAATTATGTAGTCCACTACTCAATTTTAAAATTTTACTTGACCATGGGCATGAGAATCAAGAAGATTCATAGTGGCATAAAATTCACACAAAAGCCTTGGTTAAAAACATACATTGATATGAACTCTCAAAAGAGGGCTCAATCAAACACTGACTTCGAAAAGTCATTCTACAAATTGAAAAATAATTCTTTATATGGTAAAACAATGGAAAATGTAAGGAGAAGGAAAAAATTTAAACTAGTCAACAATGAGAAACAACTACTGAAATTGTCAAATCATCCTCTCTATGTTCAACACAAAATATTTGATGAAGATCTGGTTGGTATGGAAATGTACAAGCCTTCAATAGTTTTAAATAAATTAATATATGTTGGTCAAGCAGTACTTGACTATAGTAAGTTGGAAATGTATCAATTATATTACAATGATCTAAAAGGGTGTCCACTGATAAATAGAACGCGGCTTTGTGGAGGTGATACCGACAGTTTCTTCCTATGTTTATACACATCACCATCTGTCCGTCTGGAAGATATACTTCTATACTTCGGTGAAAAGTTTGACTCTTCAAACTATGACAGTCATCACCGACTATACTCAACTACAAACAAAGCTAGATTAGGTTGTTTTAAGGATGAGTGTGCTGGAAAGTTGCTTGAGGAAATGATCCTACTAAAACCAAAAATGTATTCCATGAAATATCTAGACTCTACGAATCATAGCATCAAACGTGCAAAAGGAATTCAGAGAGCAGCAGTTAAAAAATTGAAACATGATGACTATAGGAGTGTCTATTATAGTGAGAATGATACAACTGAAGATATGACAATTATAAATTCAAAAAATCACATAGTTAGCACAAAATCATTTAGGAAGCGAGGTCTTTCACTTTGGGAGGATAAGCGCTGTTGGCTGGATAAAAATTTATCATTACCATATGGACACTACAGCCTAGGTCTTCCCCCACCGTCGAAGAGAAGGAGATGCCTTCCTGTCACAGGTGATGTAGAATAAGTCTAAATAAAAACAATATAATATTCCACTTGTAATAGATCTTGCGATTGCTGCATCTTCCGACATGTAGCAACACTTACTAATATATAAGTAGTCTTATTAAAATTGAAATTTCTACATCTTTCCGATATGTAGAAATGATTACTAATAAATAGGTAGTCCTAATGTGAATGAATATGTGAAGAATTTGTACTCAACATCATTCCGATATGTTGAGCTAATAAAATAACAAACTTTAGGCAAACATTAAACCTAAATTTGAAACATAGCTTTCGGAACATGCCTCATTACATTAGAACATGGAAACTTAGTGACGTTCAAAACGTTCACATAACAAATTCTAAAAGAATAGCATTTCGTCATTCAATAGCAAATAGTGATCGAAAACATCGTGGCGTTTGCATTAGTATTGACTCATTGCCTTCACTGAAAGACTTTGCGGATCTCATTGACAACCATAAGACTCGGATCAAGATTCCTCTCGATGACAAGGTATGGATAAAGTGTGATTCATCAGTCAAACTATACGTCTGTTCACCAAAACGTGAAGATGTTGAATATCGATTTTTTCGTTTCAGTGACGTCACATGGGAAACCTTTACAAGGGAGATACTACCACAGATAACGTCATTCATTAAAGATGGAGGACATCAAACGGTTGGAAGTTGTAAATCGGATGTTAACTACAAAAGCAAAGTCAAAACTCAATCTACAAGAGATCGAGAGGAATATACCCAACCGAAAACAATGGTTACTGATAAAACGCAAATTGAAGCCGACAACGAGCTTACATCTTGGAAGACCCTCAATGTTAACATGGAGGATTCAGAGGAAGGATAGATCTCTCACTATCCTATTCTTTCCAAATGGAACAATCCAATGTATTGGAAGGGTCATGGAGGGTGATCTCTCATATTTACACTTAACTTTGGAACATTTACTTGGTGATTCATTATCTGATTGGAAAGTGAAGACAATGACCGTGTTATGTGAATTACACTATCACTATGATTTCCGTAAAGTTACATCATCACATAATCTAACTTATGAAGTGGAGTTATTTCCAGCAGCTCAATTGACTAACTGGCATCCATATCATGTTCATGTGTTCCATAATGGAAAGATTGTGATAACCGGCATTAAAGACATAAGTGATGTGCCTCCCATCATATGTGATTTGAAAAAATGTTTCATGAAAACCAAATTGTAGATTTTGTATATATGTGGATAGATAATGAAATGTGAACATGTTTTTTTGTATATATGTGAATAGATAATGAAATATGAGCATGTTTTTGTTTTCCTTATAAACCCTTGTTTTGGAAAAAAAGAGAGCAAGTTAATGATACAACATAAAACTTTATTTCAAAACTGTTTCAACATATTTAGTAAGAATTACATCATTTTTATCACAGTTTTTTGAAAATAGTTCTAAAGCACTTTTACAGTTATTTTTCAATGGTCTCTCGTTGACAAAATAGAGTACATAGCCACCGCACATTAGAGATGTATTACTTTGAAGTGGGAACGATGTCACTTTCCTAACAGTCCAGGAAAACCTGTTCATCCATAATGCGATATCATGTAAACGAGGTTGATTAAGAGAGTCAAAATATTCGGCAACTTTATAACGATTGATGTATACAGCAATCCAATGTTTTCCGGGAAGATTGTTGGTATCCGTATTGATGATAAGTGAACAAGGATAGAAAGGAATTGAATCAGGTAAATTATCTCTAGAAAAGACATTGAGAAATATTGTCTTGGAGTAGGGATGAGCTTTCCTCATTTTCCTCAAGATTTCTATGTTGCTTAAGTTACTCATCTCTGATAGCTGACAGTCACGTCTCTCATTCTTGTTATCTCAACTTTGCTATCATAGATAGCATAAATGAGACAAGTAATTGTTTTCTTCAAAGGTGACTCAAATGATACCTCCAGTCGTAGATTTCCAGGCTTTGTAACTCCTACGCTTTCACCACCTAGATCTGCATCTGCTGTGAGGTTGTACATAATGAAGAAGTAGCCATTCTTGTACATATCCATTGTAATTCCATTTGAATCGTCTGTATTAAACATGTTGAGGGCGGTGAAAATAGAACCATATTCACGTGCGAATTTGCCATCTTTGAAATTAGGCTCATATGCTTTGCAAGATACAAATTTCCCATCCTGATAGAGTGCTAGTTTGCTAACATTAAAGTGTTGGAAATTGAATGGATTCTTTTCAAAAGCACCAATGAATGCCTCATTTTCCACAAATGTGATATACACCGCCTTTGGCATTGCAGTGGGAAAAAGATTTGGGTAGGCATGTGAGGATGATCCCGCACCAATTGTGAAGTTTGTCAACACACTGTGATTAACTGGATATATTGCATTGTTTTTCCTCAATCCTGTCGCATGCTCGTTGATGACTGACGGGTTCATTGTTACTCGCCTTACATTGAGCACGGCATTACTTATGTTGACTTGATAGTTTGTAGCTCCAAAAGCCATTAACGCGAACTCAGGATTTGCACGAATAAATTTTATTTGCATTTTAACCTGTGATAGCAGATATCTAGATTGACGAAGGAAATCAAGATAGACGGGTCCTTTCAAGTATAATTCCTTTGAATCCGCTGTTAAATCCATTCGTCTTTTCAACCCTGCATTTGAGACATCATCAAATTTCCCTTGCTGATCATCATACCACCCAGAAACTTGCAAGTGTGACTGTTTAGCTTGCTTTTGAAATTGAGTCATTGTATGTATATATGCTCCATATGGATATGCTCGATCCCCTCCTTCAATCTGTTTGTCATTCAGTATTAGATACACATCTGAGAACAGACTGGCAATAGGAAGATTTGCTAATCCCACTTTATCCTTGGATGAATCGATATTTGTACCATCAGTCTTCTTAATTTGTATACACAACTCTAAATCAATGGATTGACAGTCAATATAATCTTGAGGATTGGCAGGTATATCAAACTGAATAGGCTGCTGGTTACCATCGATATTTGTTGTGGGGACTATGTCTACAATTGTTGAGGAGATGATGTCTGTCTGATGAGGGGGAGAATCGAAGAAACACAAAGCCGAATTGATACTCTGCATCGTATTAGCTCTACAAATATGTTGTCTTCCTTCGTTTTGACTTGTTTCTAGTAGCTGTGGAATTTCGTTTGCGCTTTCTTGTTTTCACTCGACGTCTAGATTTAGAACGTGCTGCTCTAGTCGGCTTTTTACTTTTCCTGCGTCTTTGCTTAGTAACTCGGCCTGATCCAACTTGTCTTGACTTCCTACGTTTCTTCCGAACTGTACGTCTCGTCTTTGTTAAATCATCTAATGCGTCTATGGCAGATTGCTGCGCGCGCATTTTCATAGATTCACCGATATCCTCACCTTGAAGCGCATCAGCTGCAACATTTGCACCAAAATCTAAAGCCCTGCTTCCAACACGCTTCATGATTGGTACGCCATACTTTTTGAGTGTTGGAAGAACCATACGTCTTAGTGCACCAAATATGCCTCCTCCAACTTGTCGTCTACCTCCAACAAACACGGGATAACCGCTCTGATATGATGGTCTACTGTAAATGCCTGTCATTATGACTATTGAATAACTATGGAAGTCACAATAGCGTAAAGCCTTATTCTCGTGACCTAATATGTAGGGTCAAAACAGTAACACCACCACAGAACGGTACTACTTCTCCTGCGTCATCATGAATTGATATGTCAATTCTATTGATGAAATTTCGGCTGATTGGTAGATACATTGTATTAAAAAATTCTCGATTGATTAGTTGCTTCCTTACGGATGAGAGAGGAAATGTGCGCAGAAGTGGGGCCTCAATGTCGCCAACCCTTGTATATTCAATAATGTTACAATAGACGTATAAGTTACTTATATCACGCTCTAGTGATGGGGTTGTATCGCCTATTGATGTACCTTCATAAATAGTTGATTTTGAGAATCCCAATGTGGTCGTTAACACGCTATCCAGCTTGATAAGAGAGTTCTTCCCTACCTTTAGAATCATGCGTTTCTTATGTGGGTCATAAGAAAAGTGATATTCATCTGCATCAAGGTAATCTACACCAAACTCATTTAACTTTGTACACAATTCAGATGGCGTTTTCAAGCTTTCAATGTTCAAATTAACTCTTTTTACAAGTTCACTGGAAGTAGACAATTCATCACCCGATATGTCTTCGCTGTATACGTGGATATCCCATGAAGCATTTGTTGATGCTTTGAGTTTAGAAGAGGACAATTGAACCTTGAATGTATCATTTAATTCTGTCAACCAAGGTGCGCTTTCAAGGCCCTTAAACATCCCAATCATTTCAGATCCAAATTCAATAACAGCGGACTCAGACTTTTCCAATGGTGTCTTTTTAGTAAAAACAATAAATTCTACCTCCTTTTCAACAGTAAATAAAGTTACTTTCTCTTTCTTATATTCACAAGTCATTAACGTTTCTGGCACTGATCCTTGAAACTTTCTTGCAAAGTCTTCAACACTTCTAATAACCTCAAATTTATTTTTTACTCGGATGCTCCTCTTTTGTAATGCATACAATGGCACAATTCTACATTGAAAATCAGTGACTTTCCTCTCCGAATTCCACCCACGTCCATTGTACCAATACCTTGATGAGAAAGTTGTTCTGGAATACCCAAAAGTATGACTCAAATCCTTACCTAATACAAGAAGAACATGCTTCCCTTCCTTCATCAATTTTGTTGACCCCTTTATGACTGGTTTGTAGAATTTATTCAAAGTCAGCTTGAAGAGATCATTTATTCGTTCAAACATTCTACCGATTTCCTTTTCTGTATCTTGCAAGCTCATTGTGGGAACCTTAGAATCAAAAGTTGACGTTGCAAATGCCTTTTGAATTTTAATCATGTTTTGGACAGATGGTAAAGATGTTGAAAAAGGATGTAAAGTTAGATGATGAAAAGCCCATGTACCATGTAGACTATTTTGAAATATGCGAAAGCAATCATCCTTCTCTCGCACTTCTTTATGTAATTCAAAATAGTTGTTCTTTAGCAAACTGATATCGTTGTAATAAGTAATTTCAGTTAGAGCAACTTCATGGGGTCCATGCAGAGTAATTGGATTAGCGAATTCAACAGAGTATAGAGATGGTTTGTTACTTGGGAATATCTTGGGGTTGCTATTGCTTGGAAGAATGATATTGAAGTTAGTAGACATGTTAAAGTCATATATGGAAGAAGTCACATGTTATATTAGCTTAAAAGTTACGAGTGTCTCCCATCTCCACATTTTGTAGATCCTGGTGCGTTATCCAGCTATTGAATGAATCAGGATATCCTTTCCATTTAACTAGATATTTCCTTTGATTGCCATGACCTTTCCTCCTAATTATTTTATCAATCATATACACCTCTTCACTTCTGTCTACTACTTGCAATTCATGAGAGTAAAATTTTCCTTCAATTGGATTGCCATGGTAATCTATTAATTTATACATGGTGGGCCTAAATTTTGTATTTACTTCATCCACAAAAAACTCTTCTTCAGTCCAATTAGGTAGATACCCCTTCTCAAATGTAGACTTGACCTTTGAAATCCGAACTCTATCACCAACATTAATTTTCTTTTCATTGGAAATGTTTTTCGCTTTCTTATCATACAATCGAAGCCATACATCCATCGCATTATCTGGGGTAACATCAACTGGTTTCATCTTAATGATTCGATGGTAGCTTTCATTGTAATTCTTAACAAATTTCTGCAGCTCACCTACCCAAACATGTGTATTTTTTGCAGTGAAATAGCGCCATATTTTTGTCTTCAGTGTGCGATTGAACCTCTCAACCATGGCAGCTTTATAAGCACTTTTGACACTAAACAATTCCACATTATGACTTTTAAGGAGACTTCGAACATGAGAGTTTTCGAATTCCTTCCCTTGATCGGTCTGTATTCTTTGCGGAACACGCCCCTCATCGAAAATGCTCCGAAAAGCCGCTTCAACTTCTGGTCCTCGTTTAGATTTCAGCGCACGTGCCCAAGCATAGCGAGATAAAATATCTATTACGGTTAAGATGTATTTATAGCCATCATTGTACTGTGATATCTGTTGCATGTCAGCCAAGTCCGCTTGCCATTGACTATCTATATTGTTAACAACATATTTTCTTGTTGGAAACCGCTTTCTCGCATTTTTGTGAAGAGTGTAAGTCGGTTGACTCCTCAACCACTTCTTGACTTTCTCTATTCCCACACCTGCTGCACGAGCTAGAACCTCCGGACGACTGAAACTTGCGGGATGATTTAAGTCGTAATAAATCTTTCTGAGTTTCACTGCTGTACTCATCGTCTTTGTTCTGATTTGCACGCGTATTACTCGCACAGCAACTGCTAACACAATTGATATCAACCTCTATGCCCTCTTCTCCTTTGCCTTCGAGCGCAGATTTCAAACAACAGCAAAATTTTTGTAACGACATGATATGAGAGAGGCAAGGCTTAATTCATATTTGCTTAATATTTACTATACTCCTTCGCAACACGCATTGAGCGCCTAGTAGCTCTTTTTGGTTGCAGATCATCGGGATCTGCAAGCTCTCGCTTGACCGCCATCGTGGGTGTTTTACTCTTTGATCCATCTTGTAAGTGACCCTTATCCAATTCATTCACAGTCGGTCCTCCAATAATATTGTGAGGTACATTTTGATCAGATAAAATTTTCTGAAAATATGTCCACCCTTGTGGTGCACCTAGTTTTCGCCTTACATCTCTGACAGCATATTGTAGAAGGTCATCTATGTGACTATTTCTAATAACATCACCAGTTGTTTCATCTATTATCTCCCCTCTCTCATTGAACTTCACATGTGGATCAATGAAGTCAAATAATCGCTCAGCGCGCACACGATATGGTCGAGGTGTTGACAAGGTTATAAATCGTCGCAACTTGTCACGAATCTGTCGCCTCTCGTCAATGTTTTCAGCTGCTAACTGCATTCGTCGATAGGGATCCTTAATCTTCTGAATTTCCATATCCTTTTGTGTTAGTTCCTTAAGTTGATTCGTAATAGGTTGATCTATATTTTTGACTTCCTGTGCACTTTGTAATGTAGTCAATTGTACATACTCCTCTTGAGGAATGACTACCATCTTTGAATACGACATGTTTGAAAATAATAAGGCAACAAAGTACATTGCTTAAAACTAACTGTGAACCGAGAAAACTGTCATTGGTTCAGCGGAATTAGGTATGATATTTGTTCGAAATCGAAGTCGTTCCGGACATTCCTGGGTTAGATCAATAAATAGATAACCATGTGGTTTCTTTGTTACATCTTCATATATTTTTGAAAGTACTTTAGGTTGTTGAGGTAATATCTGTCTACTGAGATGATGTATCTGACTGCTATCTCTTGGATTTTTAAATATTGTCAAATAATGTGTATTCAAACTTCTAGTTCTTTGCTCTTTCCCTCCATCGAAGATGTTTTGGGTGATGTAGATAATAAAAGCTTCCCTATGATGTGCAGTTTGAATGAACATTTCAGTTACATCCTTTGAAGATTTGCTTTCTCGTAATAGATCATCTAATACTAGTAAGTCACCTGCTTTGATATCCTCAGTTGATGGCAACCCTTGCTTCACCTCATAACCTTTCTGGCGAAGTGCAGAATGTAGTTGTGGTTGAAATATTCCATAATACCATTTGACTCTCTTAATTTCCTTGTTAAACATTTCATTTCTATATTGTAGCAATTCAGTTACAAATGTAGTTTTACCGGACTGACTTGGTCCAGCGACACACATTGTGCGATCAGTGAATAGACGAAAATCTGTCATCTTATAATTCCATTAACATTAAACTCATCATCCCGCTAATTTTGCTTAGAACAACAAAACAGACACATGTTCCAGATCAAGTTTATTTACATTCAGAATAGAAACTTTCAAGTTACATTTACAAATTAAAACATTTACAAATTAAAACATTTGTGTTTCCTCATCACAATTAGGATTATAGAAAGTTTTCAAGTCAGCATCTTGGCGCTTCAACTTCAATTTAGGATTCCCATCTTTAGATTTCCGACCTCGCTTTTTGCTCTCTTCCTTCCCATCACTTGAAGCAGTCTTATCAATGTTAATTAAACATTTATCAATTGGCAGTGGTTCATAGACTAGTTGAAGAACCTTCATTTGTAAAGATGCGACTTTACCAGTCGAACCATGTGAGCCAATATAAAGTCCGGTAACGTGAACTAAGCCCATATAGCGGCCCCGTTTGAGATCCTCACATTCCATCGCGTTTGTAAAGAGATCGAATGCTTGAAAATGATCAGATAGTTTTAAAAACAGTGTATCGAATTCCGGCAATTCCTTATAACCAACTCCTTCCTCTAATGCCTTTCTCCAATGAGTGGGAGCACTTTCAGGCAGCTCAACACATTCTTTCGCAAAGGAGTCAATAGTTTTAAGAATCACCTGTTGCCATTTTGGAAAAGTCACTCGCATTTGTCTCATATTGCTATACCCTGATGTAGACATACCATTACTGTGGAAGAATGGAACTTGAAGATAAAAGCCATCATCACCATAATTCAAGGTTTGAAAGTAGAACGTATTTCCAATCCCTTGCACCTTTCGTGTCGGACGAAGCTTCAAGAGATCTTGCTCAAAAGCGTCACCTTCCTCTCTGATTGTATACATTTTCTGAGTCATGTTTCAACAAGTACTAATTCGGAGCTTTCAACCAGCGCAAATGAATTGTCACTTGAAAGTGGTAAAATATCATTAAAGCGTCTTCCTTATATACACCTATATATGACTCATCAATCAAAGTGATGACGTGTCACTTTATGATTCGCTAACCTTATATTAACATTGCAGCAGTTGCTGCAATCCTTCCAAGCGGACTATTGATAACACCATTAATACTGTTTCCAATATCATTTAACATACTTAGAAACCCACCACCACCGCGCTGAATTAAGTTTCGCCTTTTCTTATCACTACTCCTTGGATTTGAAAACTTTTTTATGCTATTCAAAGAGCCAGCATTCAACAGAGGCTTGTAAATAGGTAGACATTTGTGTATTGCAAAAGCTAAATCACGAATGAAATCATCACTTGAATTTTGAATCAATTTACACTTCTTCTTATTATCATGTATCCTGTTTAACTTTCGCAACGCCTTTTTAAACTGACTTGAAGGTTTGAAGGACCGTTTCGATTGACGAGAAGATGCCTTCCGTTTTACAGACATTTTTATTCTAATATGGAAATAGATAATACAATTACAATTTTTGCTTAGTACTTACAACATTATATACAAAAGTTTACAAGCATTCACACAGAGTTTGTTGCTGGTACGTATAAAATTACATAAAACACTTAGCAAGTTGTAGAGGGAAACTGATATACACTCACATCGGCTAGAGTCTCATTTGTAGCAGTTATGAGCTGCTCAATGTCTTTCATTAGATGTTTTGAAATAGGACAGCACATACAGCAAGGCTTTAAATGGAAAGTCTTTAAAATATTGGCATAGTATGCCCGCAAACTGATCACCTCAGAATGTCCTTGAGCAGCCACATTGATGCTTACTGATGGCGGTCCACTGAACAAGTCCAGTTTGCACTTCTCACCCTTCTCATCATAGTAGCTGGAGGTGATAATGTCATGGAGACATGTGTTGAGTTTCCGTTGGATACTGCTGCACCAACAGCGAGAGTATTCCGGTACAATCTCCGTTTGAGATAGTGGGCGAAATACTTCGTTGAGCCAGAATCTTGCAACTCGTGTAAGAGCGTTGTTCACGACTCTCATCAACATTCTCTGCACCACAACGTCCTCTCCGCAGCGGAAATACTTCACTATTTCCTCCATCAGATCCACCAAATCCGCTTTATAGCCAGTTATATTCACGGCAGAATAAAATATATTGCCCGTGAAGAGTTGACTTCGGTAAATTATTGAAATGGGAATGTTGGTAGTGAACGACATGCTGATTGACATTGTATTAGCCTCAAATTATGCTTGAAATAGAACGGTACAATGTCCTCCTTATATAGAAAAGTCACACAAAGACACAATAGTGACCAATCACAGACCTGCATGATGACTCATCATGTACGATATACAGTGACTGTTGAAGATATTTCTTCATCGCAAAGGGGACAAGATGAAGTTTCAAAGGGTACATAACATGTAGAACACATAACGCTATGACAACATGGCAAAAAGAGAAGGGATCGTTCCTGTTTAAAACATTTAACGCAGTTCCGTTCACATAATAATTTAAATGTCTCTTGTTCTAATTTCCTTCTGAAGTCACTTTTATTGGGAGAACTTTTTATTAAAACACTGTCAGATGTCTCCTTCTTTCCATATCGTTCCAATTTGATCCTCCTAATTTCACTATCATTGCAGTGTAGCATGGAGAAATCCTCTATCCACCTACGATCCAAATTGTGATTCATAGCATGCTCATCTAGATCCATTAGTCGATCAACTAAATCACCAGCGTTGATATTTTCACTGAGATTTGTTACAGTTTCTATGGCTTTGAACGAATATCCAAGGTCTCTTGCGACAACCCACGACGTTGGGATACTAGTCATCATTATGTATGTCATCAAAAACTATCTCATATTTATAGCATAGTTTGTCTACGTAAAAGGAAAATCAATGTGTCATCTTGATTACAATGGTTGCAATAGTCACAATAGTCGCAATTGAGCAAACCCATTCAAAATCAAACAACGGACGTCTATCGGTACGTACCCAAGTGCTCAGAACCAAACCACACAAGTTCGATCATAGACGTTCCGAAACACAGTGTACCAAACACATGTACCTATCCAGTAAAACAGATCTCATACAAGTTCCTATTGATAACACTGAATTATACATGTACCTATCCGTGTGCCTATCGATAACTAAACTATACATGTACCTATCCATGTACCTATCCATGTTCCTATTGATAACACTAAACTTTACATGTACCTATCCATGTACCTATTGATAACACTAAACTTTTACATGTACCTATCCATGTACCTATCCGTGGCAAGTAGGGCACAGTTTTCACTACTTGCCTCAACAATGCACTCATTGCCTCAACAAAGTACTCAATCCCTCAACAATGCACTCAATACCTCAACAAAGCACTCAATGCCTCAAAATCGTACTCAGCAATGCGGTTAACTTCGAGCTGTCATTTCAATGCGGTGAAACTCTCAGAACAGTTGCATTTATCATAAACGCCTCGACAGAAAATCTTTTTCACCATTGTCTTTAGAATGAATTGGCGACAATGTTTTCGTTTTATTTGCTATCACTCGCAAAGTTTTAGATTGGATGTCTATGAAATATTCAGCTAAAGTAAACCGACAGCTAGATAGAGGACTCAAGTTTGTTTGCCTTGTTCTCAAAATTCACTCATTCAGAATTTCAGGCTTAATATGACCTGTGATATCAAGGCGTCAATACAGAAGCATTTGACGATCGAACGTGAAAGTTTCTGAGATATAGTGCAGTTTTTTATTAAAGAATCTGTCTTTGCGCAGTTGTTGATCAACTGTCAAAATCATGGATGGCATTTTAGTCATTCAAAAGTGCCGGCAGTCCCACTCAGCATTTTCCACATCTTCGTAAGAAGAGGTAACAAAAATCCAAATGTACGTACAGTTTATATGAACTGGTCACTTTGACCAGTGACACAGTCATTTCCAAGAGAGTTCCCTCACGAAAATGTTTCATGAGAACACATGAAATTTAATGCGCATTCATGAGATTTTTATGAGAGCTCATGATATTATTAACCCATTTATTAAGATTTAACTCCTGATGTACTCATGATGCTTTGATGAGAGCATAATGAGTGGTAATGAGAACGTTCATGAGGTTTTTGTGAAAATAAGTTTATAAGTAGTATGGTATGCATGCTAGACGCGAAAGGAAAGAGCCACAAGAAAACTTATTCAATCGATGAAAATCTCCAAGTTTTGTCTATAGAGGATAAAAAGCAAAAATATAGAATACATCATGGCGTTATGCAACAGCATTTTCGGAATGATGCACATACAATTTGAATTTGCAGCTACCATTACTATGCAGGATGTTGAAAATAGACATACAATCGCAGTTCAACAACTTATCATAACAATAGTCCATTATTGCGAATACTGAAATAGTATTGGGGACATGGCGTGAGAATGTTTCTGGTGCAACGTGGCAAATTGGAATTGCAGTATAGTGACCATCTGATGGTCCTGAAACTCGCGTAGCGAGAGAACTGCCTCTGGTACTGGCGTGGGGAAACTGGAAAATAGGCATTTTGAATTGATTTGCTTGCAATGTTGTCACCACTCAACATCATCACAAAAACATCTCACCTTCACTTTTTTGAGATACTTGGCCTACTAAGCATACCTTCACAAGTGATCGCTTTCGGGGTTCTAATCAGGAACAAGTTGGTGCATAGCGCACAATTGTTTTGTGATACCTTTGTAAAACTTGGTTTTACTTGTTTTCCATTATAGGCACGTGTGATATCCCCTTGTTTCATTATGATTCACTAACTGAAGTTCACTGAATTAACTGAATATTCATATCCAATTAAGAGCATTATTAGGCCTACATGCATTGCATGAAATTGGTCGTTTAAATTTACTGAAACCGATGCACATGTTTCTTTCCTGTTTATCTCCTGTATTTAGTGGTGCAAGCTTGTATTACTTCGTATATCGAGGTCATTCATTGATTTTTCTTGTCTACAAACAATTTTTGAATTGAATCTTTTTGTAAATAAGGTAATTTCATTCTAAATTAAAAAATGGGAAGCGGAGTAACTGTCATTTCAACCAACATCACGGACCATCAGCAGGCCTAGTTCGCATCTTTTAACATCGACACAACTCCCTATTTAAATATGCTTCCATATAGTCCGGCAGCCAGAACGAGTTTCTGCAGGGAACCAGGACGAAAATGAGACTTTCACAGAATGATGCACACAGATTGATTTTCTTCAGATCATGAACTGATGTATTCATGCACCTTCGTCTATGAAGTTAAATGCATTAAGGTATGACAAGCCTCCTAATGTCTACATTTTGGCCAATTTCAGCCACATTCTCGCATACATCACCGATCAGAAACATGACAATATCACATACACTTGATGCTCGTGATAGGAAATGTTTCGAAGACATTCCTCAAACTCTGGTACAATCACAGCTCTATAACTTATCATAACAATCGTTTATATTTGCGAATGCTGAAATAGTTTTGGGGAAATGACGCTCTGGGGCAACGCGGCTTGGCTAAGAAAGCTTCAATAATAAATACCAGCAAAATAAATTCAAAAGTGTGAAATAAGCAACTGTTGATTTATTCACAGTATTTTCATGCGAAAACGTTCCAAATCTTCATGAAATTTCATGAGAAAAATGTCATAAAAATCATGAGGAATTTTCGTGAGTGTTCATTCCTGGTCTGTTATGATGAGAACTGAATGATGTATGCAAGCAGTTCATAGAGCGTTGGCATGTCTCACATCGTGCGTGGAATGCACTGGTCCTAAAGAAGCGACAGTAGTATTGAATTATTTACTTTCATCTATCTAATCAAAATTTAAATTGATCAGAACTGCTACTTATTGCAAATGGTTACAAATCCATTTCAAAATTCCAGCGCTAATTTTTTTCTGTGCGAACAGGCTCAACTGCTTGTGATTGCTTTTAACTTCCTCAGATCCCTTCTATAGTTGATGTGTACGAGTTGGAGTGACCCTGCCGTCGTTTTGTTCTTATTGCGGACCTACATTTAATTTCAATTTTCTTACAATTCAATCCCACACAGTACTCGTGGCTGTGTTTTTTCTCTTATTGACTGTAACTCTTTGTGCATGTAGATCTACCGCATTCTCTCTTTATGGTCTCAGTATTTTCAAATTAATGGGGGGAGAGAGAGAGAGACAATGTCGTATAAAAACACATCTTGCTGTGTTTACACGTCCGAACAGTTGTTTAAGAAACTGACCTTCCAGATATATCATTTCTAGCTAACCAAATTTAGAATATAAACGAAATTAGTGTCTTATCAATTTTTCTAATTCTGTATTTGACTTTACTCTGATGAGAAAGTCTTGGGAAGAAATTCACAAATTCGTCTCCGCTTTGCAACTGCGACGAAGAAATGTTCATTTGTTACCCATAATGACATCAAATCATTTGATTCATTCGTTGATGCAGCAGATGTTCAAATAAGAAAAAATGGTATGAAATAAAACAACATCATCTTGGTTAGAGTCATGGGATTAGTTAAACGAAGACCTCGAAGATTGACCGCAGACAAGAATCAAAAGCGAAGATTGTTTGGTTTCTTAGACTACAAAAAGAAATCCTTGTGATTTATCCTTCTATCCATGTACAAATAAAAACTTGCGATTCCTCAGGGACCAACAGACGCTATCACATCAATGTTTTGAGTGGACGTAATGTCAACTTGTTTGAATGAAATATCGAAATGCTTTAAGATTTCTAATAGAACGAGTAAGGAAATTTCCATCTTGTCAAACTTTAATGAATGTCTCACATGTGGTGTTACAATCGCAACAAATAGTGAGAAACTTCCTTTTGTAGAATAATCCTTCCAGATAATCTCTTTCTAGGAATTTCAGTCGACAAATCGATTAGAATGTGCATTTCTATGAGTTGTAGATGTTTGAACTTACCAAAACCTCACTTTCTGGAGAACCTGAAGCAGAGTTAGGTAGAGTGGTAACTCCGCATTTATTCAATCCCCAATATTGTGTATACACTTTCGATTTTATGAAATGAACTCAAGGGAGATACAGGTGGTATTGTCACCAAATGTGAGATATGCAAATTTTTGCAGTTTTGCAGAAATTACAACGGAATTGAGTGATCATGATTGTAATGCAGAACGAATGATGGTATTTCACAGATTCTCATGACAGCCTTGGAGATTTAATGTTTGCTGAATTAGCAATTCGATGGGTTCCTATTACTTTCATGCTGAACCTCAAGAGTGTTTTCTTAAGCGTGATCATATCACAGGCAACCTGCCACTGGCACAACAAAATCACATAATCAAAGACAATGACTTCATTTAACTTTGAAGGATGTAAATGGATCCACATCACTATTCAGATTCAAGAAATGAAACATGAATTTCGAGTGAATCATAAAATCATGCTGGTGAAAATAGAATTAAAAACTTGAAATTTCAGCCAAGAAAGCACGAACAATATCGCGACTTTTTCATGAAGACTTTCATTATAATACAATTCACAAAATTCCCTTGATAATCAGCTTGATTTAGGATACGTGTTATCAAATATTCATTCCTTTTGATATCCGACTTTTTTTCATACTACTTCTAAAGGGGCTTCCATTTCGGTAGTATATATCGGTAGTAATATATATATAAATTGGCAAAATTTTGACTTTTTTAAATGTGATCAGATAATTTTTTGGACCACGGGAACGTAATCTCGACGAAAACCTGAATCTTTTGATATAGAAATTTTCACTCTATCTATATATCCCTACTCTATGCCTTACTCATCGGAAAACACCACAGGATTAGATTGTTTAACTGTTTCAGTTTCCTAGAAGTAAAGACAAATGCAGGACGATGGGAAAAATTCTCAAAAAGGAATTTGCAATACCTTACAGAGATAGGAAGAAAAGTCATGCGTCGCTTGCGGATTGCCGCAAATTCCATCAAGGTCTTTTGATTGCCACAATTCCTTCAGATTCGAATAATTCAGATCACTGCGCTGTATGTCAGAATTCAGATCAATTCAGTTGGTCGCTCCAATCATTATTAAGCAAGATAGTAGGCGCACGAAAATTGGTACACCTGATGATTTCTCAGTCCTCTTGCGAACTGCACAGCAATGTGTAACAGAAATGATATGAACACAACACGCACGCCATTGGCTGACGTCCAAAGGCCGGCTGACACCTCATTGTTTGAGTGTGTATGTGATATAAGACGCTTCTTCTCTAATAACCAGAACGAGCGGAGTAAGTTATTTGATTCTATGGAAAACACATCTACAGAATAACTCGCTCACCATGTATTCCACTTACTGGAGAGCTGATTTATTCGGAAACACTTCGGAAAGGATATTTTCATTATGCTATGCAATTTGAAAATGCCTTTGATTTTTACCACTCTACATGAACCTAATGCTTAATGCAGGTATTTGAACATTGACAAGGAAACAGCTGTATCGGACAGAGTGACTTCTTTATGATGCGATAATGAACCAACAAAGAGTTATTTCGCATTGATGCTGTCACAGAGATCCAACCTTTCGTTGTAAGTTAGGGAGAGCAGAATAAACAACACCTGCTCGGTGGGAGAGAGAGAGAGAGAGAGAGAGAGAGAGAGAGAGAGAGAGAGAGAGAGAGAGAGAGAGAGAGAGAGAGAGAGAGAGAGAGAGAGAGAGAGAGAGAGAGAGAGAGAGAGAGAGAGATAGAGAGAGAGATAGAGAGAGAGAGAGAGAGAGATAGATAGATAGAGAGAAAAAGATAGATAGAGAGATATAGAGAGATAGAGAGAGAGAGAGAGAGAGAGAGAGAGAGAGAGAGAGAGAGAGAGAGAGAGAGAGAGAGAGAGAGAGAGAGAGAGAGAGAGAGAGAGAGAGAGAGAGAGAGAGAGAGAGTGGGAGATAAGATATGTATCCTAGTTTTCTTGTTACCATATGTACGAAATAAACTTGATATTTGATTCCTTGCTCCCTATAGTGCATGCCCTCTTGTTACATGTTGGCATGAATTACCCTTTAAGTAATTGGCAGAGTGCATAATGAAGAGAGAAAAGGATGATTTTTACAAACCTTCTCATATATGACTTTCCGTTTGAGTACATATTCCATTTGACAGACTTTGCTTTTATCTTCATCACAGTCTGTAGCATTATTTTATCCTCTGTGCCTTCTTTGTCGGTGCTGTTTTATATTCACTGTTAGATTATGTCGATCTCTCGCAATAGATCGAAAACAATTTTCTCCTCGACAAGCGCTCATGTAACAGCACTCTACGCTTGTGAGCGTACGATATCCAGATCAGTTCCTAGACGAAGTAAATTGAGGATAAAGGTATGGGATAAAGTTGTTCACGCATCGATGCGTCAAATGGGAAGCAACAATATCACGACAGTGTAAGACTGAAAATGTTTTTAGTGCTATAGTGGATTGGTTATTGTAAATACACAGGTATATAATCATGAATATCTCTCGACTGATCTTCACACGCAGAACTTTGTCATAAAGCAAAACTTTGTTGAATAATTTCCTTGTTATAAATTTTTATAAAAGTAAGATCACTAAGCAATAAGTGATTTGTGCGATGTAAATTAATAGATAAGTAAATGGAAATGAAATACTGGAAATGTTTTTAATTCAGATGAATTTGGTGATAAATGCATTCGCTTCAATGCTTCCCAGTGTTCAGTCTCGATCTCGGTTCAAGGATCAACCGACTGGCTCCGGTTCGTTCCTGGTCAGTTTATGTCACTTACTCACCCGTGAACGCCAGAGATGTTCGCTGGGGTGACACAGAGCTGCGGCAACCAATGTTCTCCCTCCAACCGGGCCTCACATAGACGCAGCATCAGCTGACAAGTCGGCCGCTTTGTCTATTCCTTCACGTTCTAGATTCAAGCTTCGTTTTGTTTTTGAGCTTCTTCTGCGGTTTCTATGGTCTTCGAAAAGTAGTTTGGACGGTAAATATGCCACACCAGGAGAGTCATCTTTGCTTAACAATGGAAAGAAGAGGTCTTGCTTCTCAACGTCTTCATGTATCCGTTTGTTTTGAGCTATCAATGAGCTATTATTGATTACTTGAGCTAGAGATCATTACTTGTAAATGGATAGTTCGTTTCCGTGATGCTGCCATACTTTGAGGGTGAAGTGTTATTTTCACACTGATTGTAGTAACTTCCCTTGCGCCTCTTTATTCACTCCTAAAATCGCGGCAGCAGTATGGTTGTAAAAGTCACTCAAATTCAGAAAATTGTTGCAATAATCGACAAAAATTAAATGATATTTGTAAATACACATGATAATTTATAATGCCATGTATTTTATGTTGTTGTAAAAAGTATTGCATGCAACCTTACCAAATAACCGGTGAAGAATGATATAGCGTTTCTCTAGACCTTGTTATGCTTGTCTTAAAACTGTGATTGAAAAAGAGATCGAAACCGAAACCTCGACAGAAATATTTCGAGTTTGAGGACCCGGAGCATCACTCGCGCGTCTTTGAATATATAAAAAAGTTCTTCCCCTTGAAGGAATTAGAACAGTGTTTGCGGGTCCTGCAAGACCTGGAAACCATGTATCCTTGATGATTTTGTTAAGATGCAATAGTTTTCAAATTCACAAAAATGTCTCTACTGCTTTATGCCTTTACTGAGACAGCGGCACTGACAATAACCAACGAGGCCCGCCATTTTGAGATTCGAAATCAAGTCAGATATCGTCCAATAAGATATCGCCCTCCATTTTAGCATATCTTCACTGTAAACTTTTTACCATTAAAAAAACGTTGAAATGACCGAAATTTAGCGAAACTTGTCCGTTAATATCACATGAATATGATGACGTCATAATGTGATGATTGATGATGTCACTGTTACACATGGAGACATTTATTCGAAAGGGTTGAGGAGCACCGGCAGTCATCGTCATCTATTGGGAAGCATCGACAACAGCATCATGGAGATAATAACATCAATCTGTCACAATTTAGGATCTTGAAACGATGCTACAAGCAAATACGATCTCCTGCTGCACGAAATGCTGCAAATAAAGCTAAAAAAGCCTTAACTCAATAGAGAGAGTGACTCATTGAGACCGAGACTTCTTGATTAATAATTTTTCTCCCTTCTCCTCATTTTCTTTAGTCTAGAGGTCGCAATTTCTATTTTCCTTGTTTGAGTCACAAGATATCTACTGATTTTCTTTACCGTAGTATTTGTTCATTTAGGATTACATGCGTTATTTAGCCTACTATCGTTTATATGTTTTATACATAGAAGTAGATAATAGTATTCTTCTTTCTATGGTATTGTTAATTTCCATGGTTTCATAATGCATGATATTGTAAGGCTTTCTATGTCCACAGGTTAATAAGTTCCACGAAGCAGGTAATTATTTTCCTGATTGGAAATTATTAACCTGGTGCAGATTTCTATGAAAAAAGTCATGCATTATAACCGATTTATTTATTTTTTATTTTACAATGAGGGATTCTCCTATGGCAGTGACATCTGGTGAGGAGCACCGAGATCCACTGCAAAAAAAATAGGAGTGAACTACATGTACATTCAAAAGGATTACATCTTCACAGTCTTCAACGTTTTACGCGTCACACCTCTCTCGAACAGCTCGTGGGGGAGAGCGTTCCAGAGTCTGACAGTCCGGGGAATGAAGCTGGACGAGTGATGAGCCGTGCGAGACGACGGCACACTCAGAGCAAGTTCGTGCGCGGCATCAGCTGCACGAGTCGATCGTCGCCACTCAGCCGGTCGTGGGAGCAGGTCGCGGATCGGACGGGGTGCCTCACCATTCACGGCTCGAAGAAGGAAGATCAAAGATGAGGCAGACCAGCGTTCATGCAGTGGCTGAAGCCGCATCTGTCTCAAGTCCTTAGCGTCCAGGTCATGAAGGTCCATTAGTCGAAGAAATCGGCTCTGTATTCGATACAGGAGCCTCAAGTCACTCAGGGGACCACCACACCAGACAGGTGAGAGGTATTCCATGCGGGAGCGAAGGGTTCCTTTGTAGGCGGCAAGCATCGCAGATCGTGGAAGGCAGTTCGCAGCACGACGGAGGGCTCCTAGCTGTTGGCCACTCTTGATGGCGATCTTTCTCACGTGGGCGCCCCAGGACAGACGGTTGGTGATGGTCAGTCCTACGATGGAGAGTTGTGCTACCTCCACCAGTTGCTCCTCGGCGAGGAATAGCGGTGGATGAGCACTGGCAGCGTCACGAGCACGACTGATGGTGAGCGCACGAGTTTTTGAGGCGTTGAACTTGGCGCACCACGTATCTGCCCAACGATGGATGGTGTTTAAGTCTGTATTGATGGCTTCGGCTGCTGTCACACGATCCGCCCGACTCTCGATGACTCTATGCAGGGTGCTGTCGTCAGCATAGAGGTCCAAGCTACACGCCAGACCGTCCTCGATGTCCTCAAGAACACCAGGAACAGCGTTGGACCCAAGACTGAGCCTTGGGGGACGCCGGCGCGCACGGGTAGAGCAGTAGACTCCTGACCGCAGATGGCCACGGATTGAGAACGACCGCGGAGGAAGTCTTCCAGCCAGCTGTGTAGCCGGCCGCTAATTCCGCATGCTGCAAGTTTGGCGAGGAGTCCTTCGTGCCAGACACGGTCAAACGCCCTTGACAGGTCAAGGGACACCACTCTGACCTCCCGACCACTATCTAGGGCATTCGACCAGCGCTGGGTGACGTTCACGGCCATATCTAAAGTAGATCTGCCAGTCCTGAAGCCGAACTGGTGGTCCTGAATCACATTGTGGTCGGTTAGGAAGTGTAGCAGTCGTCGGTTGATGATCGTTTCCAACATTTTAGATACAATAGGTAGCATGGAGATGGGTCTGTAGTTCTCGGGGTTGTTCTTTGCACCTCCCTTGAGACATGCAGTGATGCGGCCGTGTTTCCAGCCTTGTGGCACACGCCCCGCGGTGAGTGACAGGCGGAACAGCCGCGAGAGGGGGGACACGAGTTCGCTTGCACACTCGCGGAGAACCCGGGCGCTGATGTCGTCGGGGCCTGTTGATTTGGTGACTTGGAGACGTTGAAGAAGGAGAAGCACTTCATGGTTTCCAAACTCAACAGTTTCAAGCACATCGTCGGTCAACGGCTCGAGAGAGACGGTGGTGAGCGACCTTGGTCGTTGATGCTTGCTTTTGAGGCAAAGCAAGAGTTTAGGAGTTCAGCCTTTTCTCGCGATGTGGACAGCTCTTTGTCGTCGTGAAGCAGCGTGGGGATGGAGGGGCCACGTAGACGACCCATGGCAGCACTGATTGCTTTCCAAAAGCTCTTGGGTGACGCCGGTTTGTTCTCAACGCCAAGAGCGACTGAGTGAAGATACGAGCGGCGTGCAGCTGCGTAGGTCCGTCGCGCATCTGTGCAGGCTTTGCGGTAGCAGCTGTGAGAGGCGTCACAGGGGTTGCGACGCCAAAGCCTCCACGCAGCCATCTTCTTGTCGCGTGCACGGATGCACTTGAGGCCAAACCATGGCGCAGATTTGGGTTTCAGCTTCGTGGTCTTGGATGGTATGAAGCGGTTGACACCGGAGATAACATTTGCCCGCCACTTCTCCCACACCTCGTCTACCGATCCGCTAAAGACCAGCGACCAGTCGACTGCGCTGAAATGAGCTCGTAGACCATCCCAGTCAGTGCAATTGTATTGGAGGAAGGTGCGGTAGTAGGGCCGGTCACGGTTGGGGGTGGAGGCAAGGGTGATGGACACCCCACAGTGATCCGATGATCCGATGCCAGGGACGATGTTGGTGTGAATAGCATGGTCAGGTAAGTCAGTATAGCAGTGGTCAATCACTGAGCGACTGCCGGATCCGAGAATGAGGGTAGGAACTCTGACTGTTTGAGCCATACCAGTGCTGATTCAAATTACGTAATAGATAATACATAGATTTCTTCGGTCATTATTTGTCATAATAACCTCGAGCCTTCGCCTCTCGGCAATTATAGCAATAATGACCTCAAATCTATGCATTATCTATTACGTAATTTGAATCTAATGCAGGAATAACAGTAAATAGATTTCTGACGATGGCCCCTTCAGATGGTCGAAATATTAAGTTTGTCTTCTTATTTTTATCAAAAACTTGTTAAAGTCCAGAAAAGTCGCCGCATGTCACCCTAACCGTCGCCTCCTGGTGATTTTTTTGAATATCTTTTTAAAACAAGCAAACTGCAACCACCAGATTTCTGATAGCTTATTATGAAATTTTTGACTAAAGGATGATGAATTTGGCATTACACGTTTGGCGTGAGATCTGTTTTAAAATTTGAATGTCGGGACTATTTTGGATGATTTCGGTGTGTTAAATTCTAATGTATATTGCGGCATCAATTCTTGATGAAACAAGTTGATATTGCATAAAAGTGGTCTTCCAATCAATACAAACAGATTCACAAATGCAAAGTTTTTGAATTCGAAATCATCTGCTTGCTGTTATGTGTAATATGTTTGAAATGATTTTTTTATGATTTTTGTTCTCATCAGTTCTGCATCCAGTTCTGAATCCGCATCCAGAGGAATCTTCAGAATCACGTGGCTTTTAGCAGCTAAAATATGGGAAAACTGCTATTCACATGTGTGTGAGACAACTAAGCGCATCTCAGAAAATGAATGCCAGTGCGTTTTGAGTTGAATTAAAAGTTTAAATTATTTGAACTTTGACCTCTAGTGGCAATGATGTAATCTCATAACGATTGATAATCATCATTTTATCAACCATGCACCTCGACCAGATCTTTCCATCTGTGTGTGATTACTTCTTGTTGTCATTTTCCATTTCTGATAGCTATTTAATGGAAATTTGTTAAAAATGTGCGTTTTCGGACCTTTGACTTTCACCTGAGCCCAGTGATTATCTATAATACAGTTTTTCTGGATCCCCTTTCAATGCCTTTTCGATTGATGTGCAGTTCGGCAAAATTGGTGAAATAGTTTGGGAGATCAGCAGGTGGCGAATTTCGCCCACACCCCTCCTCCCCAGTGAGGCGAGGGATAAATGTCGGATCAAAATGTTTGTCGACAAAAGGTGTAGGAAGTAGTCTAAAGCCAGACAACAAAGCTATTGTGCATATTGTGCTGTTATTATTGACAGAACGCTACCAGCATTCATAATATGCTAATTATGCCATTCATGATATAATATATTCATGTAAATAATAATAGGACAATATGCTGTCGATATCACTTCGAGATGACTTCTGCCTTCACTCGCATTCCTTCTGAACTGTCACCGTGGCCTAGTGAAGAAGGTGCGAGCTCGTCTCCACCGCGGACTTCAGTTCGATTCCTAGGTCAGGCGAGTGCGGTCGGGGAATCAAAGGTGTTGTTGTTTTGTATTGATTTAATGGTTGTCATTCTCTTTAGATATTCCTTAGATAGTCTAAAGCCACCGCAGTCCAATTTGACTGCTTGAATAGTTAAAGCAAAATGATACCATAGGCCGTCAATTGCCTGTTACAGTTTCATACGCTCAATTTAGGTTCCATTGTAATCCAGCCTTCGTGCCGTTTCTAAATATTTCTGAAGCGAATTTTGCGTGAAGAAAAATAGGTTTGTGTATTATATATGATTGTGAATGCACCAATGAGACTTCATTTGCCACGGGAGACCGCATTTTCAAGAAAATCTTCAATGATGCTGTCTTAAATCCCTTCATCCACATCGGGAATTTGTTGTCAACCGTGGTCCACCTAGTTACATCGACCATTGAAGGCGCAGGACGCCGAAGTACTGTCCTACTGACTTTGCTGACTTTACGTTAATAGAACTTTCGATCATAAAACACGGGAGTTACTTTTTTACTTTTCTCGACCTTGACTTCATTGCCAATAGGAGAATATGCAAATTCAAGCATTCTAATAAGAGGAAGAGTAAAACTTTTTCAAATTATTTTATTACATAATTTCTTTGATTAACGTCAACATTTTGCGAATTGTTTGCTGCATTTTATCCATCCTCATTTTATTTGTGATATGCCCACTGCCTTTTTAAAGCAAATAAAGACATTGCCGTTCTAGAATCCCTACCACTTATGTACTAACACAATGGTGCTGTGAGAAAGTCACTGAAAGTTGTCAAACTAAATGAATTATGTACCATAACAACGTCTGACAACGACGCAGCATCACCCTCAATGCGAATGTCCGTTACTGTCTATTTTTTGTATTCATTAAATCTGATAGACACTCGATCGACGTTAAAATAAAAGGGCATTTGGTTTCCTTTGGTTATCAATATGAAAATGATCTCCCGTCTTTTGTTCAACTATATAGTAACCCAATTGAGCATCTTTGGACATTGTGAAGCATTGACTCATCAAGAAAGGACCCATTGACTCTTGCAGTTAACTCCGCGAGGTAGTTGTGGAGAAACTGAGCAGAATTCCTCAAGCTTAAATTGCCAGTCTGATTGTAGTCCGGCAGCCAGAACGAGTTTCTGCAGAGAACGAGCCGGAAAGTGAGACCTTCCCAGAATGATGTACACCCTATGCCTACTTCGAATCGGCACGTCTGCCGAGTTCTAGTGAGTTCCTCTTCTTGTCAGACAGGATCAAAGAAAAACACGTCTAAATCCAATGGGACGCAGATTGCAGCTTATGGCTAAAATGAAATTTTTTGTATATTTTCTCTGACTAAACGAAAAGTACTAAGCCCAGAGTCATAATTTTTGACATGAAATGTCTTCAGGTCCCTTCATTTTCATGCACCATTGGCTATAAAGTTAAACACACTTAGATTTGGCGAGCCTCTTAATGTAGGCAAACACAAACATGTTGAGCAACTTTATCCACTTTCAACCACATTCTCACATACATTGCCGATTAGATGCATGATAAAAGCACATGCACATCACAGGAAATGACCTGAAGACATTCAATGTCAAAAATTATGATTTTAGACTTATACCTTCCAGTTGATAAGCGAAAATATAGAAAAAATTTCATTTTAGCCAAAAACTGGTATCTGCATCCCGTTGGATTTACATGTTATTCTTTGATCCTGTCTGACAAAAAGAGGAACTCACTAGAACTCGGCAGACGTGCCGATTCGCAGTAGGCATAGGGTGTAGATCATTCTGTGAAAGTCTCACTTTCGGCCTCGTTTCCTGCAGAAACTCGTTCTGGCTGCCGGACTACTATTGAGAGCATGCTATGAAGAGTCCGCGGAATCATCGCCAAGGGTTGCTACTAGCTTGGAAATGTGTTAATTTCGAGGATTGATGAAACATGTAATCAACCCGTTTGTCACACCGTCTTAACCAGTGCTGGTTTTGCATTCATAATTTCTTTTAGGCTTTATTTTCTTATAACCTGAGCCGCTGAAATTATATATTTACCGGCCTTTTGTATTTCCATTAATTTTAGAATAAAGCTTATATTAACCGTCTTTTGTCATCATGGGTTGAAATATACACAGAAAGTATGCAACATTCTACCGGAGCAGTATACCGGCGCTGTGGCCTTGTGGTAGAGTGTTCGCTCTGCGTCCGGGAGACCTTGGTTCAAATCTTGGTCGGGTCAAACCTAAGACTTTTAAAATAGGTACACTCTGCATTCTTGCTAAACACTCAGCACGAAAAAGAATGAGAGTGGTAAATGACAACTCGGCCACATGGAAGAAAGGCTCCGTGCCTAATGTGCTTCCGAGTATAAACAACGTTCATTTATTTAACATTAACTAGGAAATGGAAATATTAGTGTTTTGAAGATGCACTTGATAATGAAGGAAAAAATTGATGATCTGTCGACAAGGAAAATACACCTTTTCCCTCACCTTGCACGAAAGAAATGAGCATATTATCAGTGATTATATTTGGAAACAAATGAAAGAAAATGGAATTTTTCAATATCTCTTCCATCAACTTAACTGGAAATATACATTGAAAACATATGATATCAAAAAAAATATGATTGTTTTCCCACTACGCAATCGCAATTCGGACAAATGTGAATGGTGTCCTTTAAGTATTGTAGGGTACACGGTAGACACGGAAGCCCAATCGTAAATCCTACGAACAGTCCACCAATGTTGTATTGCGTTTTAGTTATAGTTGCAATACTCTCGTAACAGAAGGAACACCTCATTGCTTTGGGCTGATCGTAAAATGTGATCCTTTCACCGTTTCCGTCATAGAAAGAGTTGTTGGAATTTTTTTTTCGTTTTTTGGAAGTTGGAGGTTTTGTCTTGTATCGGCAGTCATCTTTTCGAGTTGAATCTTTCTCTTGCGACATAATTTGTGCGTCTCAGTGTTAATTTTGTATGTATAAATGCAGCAGTCTATCAAAAAGGACGACAAGCCTCAGAGGTTTGTGTATACTGCATACATTCCTCTTTGGTGCAGTCTATCTCGTACGAAGGAAATATGAAAATGAATTTTACAATCATAATATATCCTTGAAACATTTCTATTGCATGTTCATTGAACCATAGACTTCTAAATTTCTCTCTGAAGTCTATGATTGAACTGCATACATCATGAGATTCTATATGCTAGCTGGTATATAGATGTCCATGGTATATAGGTATCTATTGCCGCATAGCTTGCAACGCTCCCACCCATAGAAATTAACAATACCAATCTACTTCTATGCTCCCATCATAATTGAACTGGCTGTCTATGTTATCTCAAAGGTGTAATTCGGTCAATTTCATATAGGCCCTACTGATTTTACCTCCGAAAATCAAAGAATTCAACCACTACGACGGCTTCCTGTCGATTTCCCACTCATATTGCCTGGAAATTCTTTAAAGTTGAAGATCCTTGATGACGTCACAGCTGCAGTTCACTCTTGCTGTATTACAGAGAAGAGGAACGCCGCACTCGAGACAGATACTCTATGGCAGGAGGTTCACTGTTCCTGATAGAGGAACCCCTTAGTGAACAGGCAAACAAATATCATTTGTAAGCAATGTAAACTGAAGTTCAGCAGGCTCCCTATTACAAATATCACGACAATCTATGGAAAATCAGGAAATCTGTGGAAAAAGCTAAGAATTGCGGATCATGCTACCCAGTTTTCCGAATACATGTAATGACACCCTTTTTAAGCAACTTATTGCCGCATTTTCGACGAGTAAATGATGATTTCAGACAGGATAAGCAAATGAAGCATTGCTGTTCAGCTAAATTTTCATTCTTGCTGTCACTATCTAAAGTTCCGCTATGTTCATCATTTGAATCATACTCAGCATCAAAATCTACAACAGAAGATGGATCTAAAATTAAAATGTAAGTACCTATCGGATGTGTCATTTTGGAAATTCAAAAGTATCTTCATCGATGCTGTAAAAGTCGGTAGCCTATGTATACATGTAAGTCTTCAATAAAAAATGCATTTTGTCACGAGATTCGTGCGATTTCAGAAAAAACATGTTTAAGCATATGCTCCTTACAAAGCATTGTATAAATTGCAAAAAACGGAAATCATCTAAAAAGATATTTATAGAGGACGCTCTCTGTACGGCCAATACAGTGCATCTTCGATTATCCGGATGGTCAAAACCCAATAGGTCAGTCAAAGATCCGGATAATCGAAATATCCGGATAAGCGAATTTTTAAATCCCATATTAGCAAAAGCTTGTGGGCTTAGGTCAAAGACATTTGATTATATACCAAGATCCCCATAGAATATGATCTACATATATCCATATAATCTGTATGTATATATCCATCCTTCATATCTACCTAGAATGTAATACTTGATATATTTGATTCCGATTCTTCGACTGTTTAATGAAATTATGAGCATCAATTGTACATGTCTGCTATATATTCACTGTCGTTCCTATTAAGGCACATAAATACACGTACACAAACAAAGACCGTGAACTGAGATCATGAATTGAAAGTGATTTATCAGAGCTGTATCCCAGCTTTGACTAGCATGCATAACCAATTGCTCCAATCATTTAGCTGATTGCCTACGTATTATTTGACTCTGGCGTGAACCGCACATTGAGCAAAAATTAATTGCTGGTAAAGCAAGAGTACTTCGTGTATGTGTTACCTAAAGAGGAGAGGAATGCTAAAATGAACATTTGATTCCATGTATGTACATATACATGTTTTGATGGAATCACGGAGAATCGAACGGGTTCTGAAATTACGTCCGGATAATCGGTATCCGGATAATCGGTGTCCGGATAATCGAAGATGCACTGTATACTAAACGGCCTTCATCATCTGTGGTGATATTAATCAAAATTTGCATTGATTCCACTGCTTTGAATAATGATGATTAAATGGACTAGAGGTCATTAGATTCTTCTTGAATAAGATATATCGAATGATGTAAGTGCATTATGACGGTATGAAAGATTTCCGGTATATTTTATTTAAATCAATTTGTGAGACAATTCGGTGCGTTGATCGTCTTGCGCATAGCTGATTCGTCACGAAACTTGCCGACAGTGGCGCATTAGATCATTGGCAGAAGTGACGTCATAATGTCTCCTTAAGTTGATAATTGTGGTTAACTAAGGCATCGGAAGCGTGTTTAAACTAGAAGGATTGACAAGTCATACAAGGAAGCAGCAACTGAGACAAGGTTGAAAATTAAACCGAACTGCACCTTTAAACAAGAGACGAGAGGCGTCAAGAAGGATGGATGGCCGACATACTTGCGCGGTGGGTGTGTATGTCACAAACTCCAGCGCTGTTTGACGTTCAGGCATTAAATCTTGACGCTGAGTCTTGCGATGGCCACACTCCACCACAGATTCTAGCAGCAACTGAAAGAAGAAGTAGCATGTGAATTTGAAGGTGCGACTTCAACCGACTGATATTCTTATGTGATGGAGTTTTTAGCCCTCAAACTACTCCCACAAGTGGTCTCTCTCAGGCACAGTGGTTAAGTGTTTGGCCTAGCGATCTTTTGATCCAGAGGTCGAGCCCCGATAGTGCTATTAGAAGTAAGCAGGAAGGGCATCCAGACGAAAAGCACCACAACATTCCTGAAAAGTCTGACTATGTCAGCGCCGTCTAAGCCCCCAATTAAAGCTTAGTTAAACATAGATCGTATGAAAATTATATATATATATAATAATATATAATAATTGTATGCAGTAGTTAAAATATATAGCAATAATTAATAGCTTATTATAATAGAGTTTCCCGGAGCCAGATTATATAATACCCTATTTTCCGACAATTTTCTCAATCGAGCAATGCTAAAATGCCCTACTTCGCCACCGAACCCCTGGACCTGGAACAACGGGAACCCAGAGAGCGTGAACGGACCTGCAACTGCCTTGCAGCGGATCGCATTCATGCTTGCCTTAATGCACAACTATTCTAATCAATTTGCTGAATTTGTTTTTTGCTCTCTATACATTGAGGCTGTCAGATTTCGGTCGATTTTTCTCAGCCACGTGAATAGAAAGCACTGAATAGCCTATTCGACTGAAACCAGCTTTGGCTCAGCTGACAAAGCCTTTTCATCACGGTTTCGGCTAAGATTAACCCATTTATCCGAGCATGTGTCTTTAAACGATCATTTCGACACCCGAAGTCTGATTCCCAAAATGGCAGAAATTTATGCCCAAAAGAAAGAGGAGATCAAAGTAATTCTATCTCCCATCCTTGGACAATGTCATCTTCTTGAAGAATTGTACATTGCGTTTAGAAATCAGCTTGCGGACAGCATGATTATGACAAAATAGACGCCGTCGTCGGCTTCCAATATCGAGCCAGTTAGTTGCCGAATAACAGAATAGGAGATATGATTCTAAAGAAGTTTTGCCGAAATTATTTTGTGTATCTTACATTGTATACATGTAACAATAATTATTAACGATAGAGAAAAGAGAATGTTTTACAATACGATCAACTTTTCAAGGTTTTCTTACACGCAGCAAGTAAATCACGCGTTGTTGGTTTTCAAAATAAGTCGGTTTGCAAGTGATAGTTGGATTTCTGAAAAAGAAAAGTCAAAGCTGACATGCGCAATAAGAATTTAGGCAAAGCGGTGAGTATGGATTTCAAAGATCGGAGACCGAGAATGAAACAAGTTCAACTGAAGTGACATTTATCCGTTTTTTGCGCATTCAAGTGAAAAGAAGTCATCAACAGGCATGTTTGACAACTTCACATGCTTAGAACGAAATGTGAAGTTGATTTTGACACCTAAATATCTTTTTTAGAATGTCTTTGTGAATGCATAAAAGTCTACAATTGGGAATAAACTTCTTTTGAAGCAAGAATGTCATCAGGATAACATAAAAAGATTGAAAATCCCTGTTACTGCACACTGTAACAAACTGAGAAGTTAGAAATTTCCAAGTGAATGCCAAATAAAGGGAGCATTTCAAAGTAAGCCTTGTTGGTGTTGGACATTGCCAACACTGGTCCCCGGGATGGAACCGGCCCGGGCTGGGCCGGCCCCGGTACCGGCCTGAGTATGTACAGGGAATTAAAATAATTATCCTCAATAAAAAAAAATTAAGCCAGCAGTTAAATTATCTATTAATGACTACGTAAAGATTTTTCTTCTGACGCGCTATGAAATCTATCACAACTTTGATCATGGATATCCATATTTTAATATACAATAACGAACTTTGAAATTGCCCAAATTTCTATGAATAAAACATCGCTTTGAAAATTCAAGATATGCATCATCAATGAGACTTATAAAAGTGAATTCCCTATCCTTTCGGCAATAGGAAGGTCTATATAATATGTAATTCAAGGCAGCAGCGCTGAGTTTGAATGACATTTCAACAGTGCCGTTCGGGCAGTCAGTGAAGTTTGTTCACGTGTAGACCCTGATTCAGTCTCTTGTTGTTCTCAGGGAGGCGTCCATGAATCATTTGTCGAGTTAGACTACATGACACTCAACATGTTTTCAAGACATCCGTTTTCCTACGAATAAATTTCTTTAACTACTGAAATGATATTCTGCTTGACCAATCAGAGTTTATAATATTGCAGTACAAGTACATAGTATATACATTTGTAAATGTAATGGCATAATTAAAGCTTATTATATCATTAGAATATGAGTACATGTACACTTAATGTAATGCTATCATACAACTGCTTAAATTCAATTTTGGGCCCCGGCAACCAAAATGATTAATTAATTGATCTGATCGTAAATTGACAGCTTGTCGATATCAGGACTACGGACTCGGTCGATTTTCTTCTCAATTCTGAACAAAATGAGGTCAGATTACATCTTTCCATTTTCTTGAAACTGCTTTCTCTATTGTATTGTAGTGATAACCGCACTTGAGCAATCGTTGTCGCCTGGCAGCAATCGCTGAGTAGTTTCAAATTGTTCAGTATGCATGCAAATCTCACAAAAGTTAGAAAGTTGAGGGGATAAAAATACTGCGGATTTAATTGGATTTTGTGTAGGAAAGTTCACTGCAGATGCGGCGGACAAATAGGATGGTCGCCGCTTAGGTTGGATGGTGCAAAAGATGGTGTCTTAGAAATGGATTTGATGTTTTGGATGAGATAAAAAATCAACTACTGTTTTAGTACACCCTTAGCTTTAAACTGAAGATTGCAATTCAAATCCGAGCTAGTGTGTTGTTCATTTTTATAACAAGGAAAGTTCTCCATTTGAACTCATTATTAAATCGTCACAATAAACGCATTCCATTTGCTTGTCTTTGAAGATACTTCTATCGTGCACAAAATTTCTTCATGAATTTGACAGAGAAATAGTAAGAAGAGACAAATCTACATGCAGCTGTACATTTTCATTGAATTTTATTCAAAATTCATGTGACGGTTTCGCCGTATTGAACCTCAGTTCAGGTTAGCATAATCCTGTCTCATCGCACAGGATTACAAAAAATGCACTTTATTGTCTACACATACATTGATGTACATGAAATGATGAACGCAGTTCATTTGAAATTGAAATGTTATCTCTATCAGTGCATGAGCATCTATTTAAAGCAGAGGTTGCGTTGTCTAACAGAAAACAAAGGCAGCATTTATTCGCAGAAATTCACGCACTTTTTATTCCTATTTCTATACAGAAACAGCAACTTTAGCAAGTATCAGGAGCTATTTTATTATGTAGCCAACAAATAGATGTAAAATAATCGTTTGTAGATGCATTGTCGAAATGTATTCGATTAATATTCTACAAAAACTATTTTGTCTTTGTGCAACCTATTACCTGATGCATGTACCATGCTTTGTATGCAAATTAACTTAACAACAACTGTTGAATATTGACTGATTTTTCGATTAGTGATTGCTTGACTTTTGGGCAATCTGTATTATTGTGTGGCAAAACCATGATTTATTTTGACATAATTTAATTAATTACCTACAGTTTTGATAAGATTTAAGCTATAATTCATTGCTATTCACTTTGTCGCTTTTTGTCAGTTATTGTAGGTGTTCAGTGGCAATCATCCTACAAGAACTAACAATGACCGACAAAATAGATTTTGTAGGATAAATATCTGTCAATTGTCAGTCAACGGTTAACAGTGCATGTGCATGTACTTTCAAGGTGGATATGGTCTCAAAATGTCAAGTTTACTATCGGTATGTCTGCTGAAATCGTAGTTGGATGTGGGTCTCGTTAGAGCCGGAGTCCTAGTCCGCATTCCAAAGTCCACCCGAGGAAAGTTGTACAACTTTCTAAAATCCGCTTTCATCAGGAACTTTGATATTTAATCAAAGTTCATTTCCTCTTTGAAATTGTAGCATCTTCAGCAGAATATTGAAACACCACGAAATGCTTTAGTCCTGATTTCGACTTACAATCAAGAGATTATGGACCGTTTGAATATTTGATTTACACATACACGTGCTACCCATAGTTATTCTCATATGATGATGAAAGTCATCCCAGTAGCCATTTATAATAGAATATAATGCTTGCTAATTTAAATTATTAGTTATGAGGACTGATGGCGTTCTCCAATCCGCAAGTGTATAAAGGCAATGCTACTGTAACCATTGGATTAATCAGTTCTTAAAAGAACTCACTGTAGCTTTCTCGACACAGAAGGTCTTCAACATTACTGTGACAACACCTGCTTTGTGATAAATCAGAAGCAAAGTGGAATACTGCAAATGCAGTCTTTGATAAAGAGACAATGCGCACTTTATAGTTCAACAAACAACATTTGGGACTGAAATAGTCTTGACATTCCATAATTGGCGAAAATTATTTGATAATCGTCAGATGTCAGAATGTTGGGTTCAAAATGCAGTACGAAGGACGGCACAAAGATAATCAATTTCACGGGGGTAATTCCTGTAATTAACACCCTTTTACATCTAATTAGCTTAACAAGCATAAGCTAATTCCCGCGTAAGAAATTCTAATTACAAGATCGAGAGTACAGTGCGAGAGTACACAATGAGATCCTGTAACAAGTTCATTCTACTCGTTAGGGGATGAGTACAGGTAATTCCCTCTGAAGATTGGCAAAAAACAGACGGAAGTCCAAAGTAACAAATCGGAAGTCATAGAATAATGCATTTTTGTGCGAATTTAAAGATATTCACTGGTTACCAAAAACATATTGTTGATTCATGGTCCAACTTGTTCTTCCGAAGTCAACTACATCAATATGAAGTGTTGATAGATTGACAAAATAGCAGGATTGTCAGTAAAACCAAAGCTACCCAAGAAAGATTGATGAATTCAACAAAGGACATTTTGTATCGCCTGAAATACTCGTACATACATGTAGATGCTACATGTATTTACAATTTCTTCTCAAATAAAGCGATAAGTACTGCGCCAAGTTAGTTTCAAGACACGAAGTCGGTCTTCCTGTACACATGATATTCACCGGCTGCTGTCCGTCAGAGAACAATCGAAGCCATGAACCAGCAGACACTGTTTCTGATTATCAAATTTGCATTAAAAATAGCGTCCACCATAGAGCTTGTTTCATAGCATCGTCAATTTCAAGAGGCAAAATTAGTGCACTGAAATGTTTATGACTAAATGCTTGACGACATTTGCACACTATGCTTGACAATGTCGATTCGCTAACTTTTGATCACTTCATTCGGCTTAAAAAGTATGTCCTTGTTACTTTTCATACTAATTGATATTCCTTCTTGTCTTCAAACTGCTGCGATGAAGTAAGTGCTGGATAAACTGCATTTTGAATGGTTAAGAGCAAAGTCTGTCTTATATATTCGCTACTTCATCTTTTTCGTTATTTATTCTATCAAATTCATGAAGCATTGCGTGATAGCGGCAATTAATTCAAGTTCTAGCAATTTTCCATTTAGAATAGGTTGAAAGTCTATAGATTTAAAGCCAATTTCTATTATTTCATGGAATAATTACGTTCTGTCTGTTTATTTTCCGGTGTTAAAGTCAGATGATTCCCGAATTCTCTTTTCTGTTCCTACATAAAAGTTCTTGTGTTTGTGTCCTTTTGTGGGACTTCTTTATTCAGTAGTACTTTATTGCTCTTTTCTGATTAATTTGCATAAATATTCGATATCAAATGCTGGAAGCTATCACAGTTGCCAACTTTACAATCTGCGACTTAAATGTATGTGTGTCCAATGTGTGTTTCCTTAACCTATGATGACCATTCCCCTATTCTATTTCCACTGCCAGCATCTGTAGTTGGTACAGTATATTAGACGTCTGTTTTAAACATGTATGCGGCAGTGTGGAATCTGTGGTATTAGTATATTAATAGTAAATATAGAACGCCATTAGTCCTCTTTAGGACTACTTCAATTAATGATTTAAATTAGTAAGCATTATATTCTATTGTAAATGGCTGCTGGGATGATTTTGATCATCATATGAGAATTAAGATGTGTGTAACACAGCGGTAAAGCGTCCTACTTACACAGTCCCTCGATTTAAATTCTCCTCAAAGGACAACGGCTTTCCTATTTTGTGCAGCCTGCTGTCTCAGTCGGCATGCTTGAATACTGAAATATATTATAACCAAAATCAAACTATTGAATTCATCCAATCTTAAGGTTTGCTTTGTCCAGTTTCATAGTGCTGTTGTTGTTTGCGCAGAGATGACATCAATTTCCCTTAAGTTCAGAGTGACAAAGAGGCGCTAGCATGTGAAATCATTCAACTGGAAATCACCATAAAATAGCACTATCCGTTGCTGTCTCGGGTTTATTCTGCAGCATTTTGTTGCATTTGATTCACTGTTCCTATCATTTACCTCCAGATCGCTCACATGATAGAAGTCTGTAAAGAATGAAATTAAAAATCCCAGGAAAGATTTTGAAATATCGAAAGAGACATTTTGGGCACTTACAAAGAAGCTGGGTCCATATATGCAATTGACTAAAAGCAGCTATTACACAATCTGGGCCCTTCAAGATTGAATTTTGCATACGAGCGCGACGAATTAATCGAGTGACCCCACGAGTGAAAGTTTCTTGTCTTGTGTTGTATATATACGCTTACATAGATATTTTGCTATGATTAAGAAACTTGTAGCGTGAGTGATCATCAGCATGAAACTGAGCGAACTAGCACCCAGAACCTCGATGGAATTATAATAATAATAATACTTTACTATTCTCAAAAATGGGCTTGAATAATGGATCGGATGATTGACGTGTACACTGTGTGCAGCTCTGAGCTTGTTAAAATGTTTTTCAGTCTTCGCAATAATTGGTGGACGTGCGATTTCCAGTTTAGCTGATCGTTAATAGTAATGCCAAGAATCTTTGTTTCTTCGACCCGAGGAATACGGAACTTGGACACAAACCGTGTTCCTTTTCGTGTAAAAACCATCACCTTTGATTTGTCCATATTTAACTTCAGTTTATTATTGATGCACCATTTTGCCACATTGGATGTTTCGCTTTCCACCATTTCTACGATTACAGATTCGTTTTTGCTTTCCATGGGCAAGATGATATTAAGATCATCAGCATATTTTACTGTGCTTCCTTTTTCGATACTCGAGCACAGATTCTTGGTGAAGGCGCAGAACAAAGGACTGAGCCTTGGGGCACACCTCTCATCATGGAGATCCGCTGTGAAAATCTATTTTCAACATATATTCTTGTTGTTCTATCTTTCAGATAGCTTTGAAGCCAACGCACAAATCCGATTGGGAAACACTCCCCGGCAAGGTCATGAAGAAGGCGATTGTGATCAATTAGGTCGAACGCCTTAGATAGGTCATATGATTCAATTTTTCGTCCATAATTTTCGTTAATCTGTCCATTACCTCGATCAGGGCTGTCGTACATGCTGCGCATCACCGTACGACGATTCAAATACCTGTCGTAGATTCTTCATTATTATTTTCTCCAGGATCTTGCCGGGGGTTGACATCAATGAGATAAAGAGCAGTTGCTTTACATCTGGGGGCTTACTCTTTGGAATCATCTTGACTGTGCAATCCTTCCATTTTTGGGGAATGGTTTTGCTGCTTATTGAATGGTTGTATATTATGCACAAAGGTTCTGCCAACACTAGTGCTTGTATATCTTGAGGGGGACCTGTCGATTTCTTTAGCAAAATGTTGCTAAGAAATTGACAAACGATGTGCTTTTCGATGTATGGACACCAGTAATCATCTTCTCCGTTCTCAGGAAGATCCAATTCAGACGTCACGGAATCGTTCGTTCATATACAATTTTGAAATGTCTCCGTGAACTGTAGCCAGCAAATTTTCCAAAGAACCGCATTGTTGAATCAGTTGTGCAATTGCTTTATCAGTTTCAGCTTTAGTTTCTTTATTCACTAATTTCCACATGCCTTTCACTGATGACTTTATATTGTTTGCCCAGTTTGTCTTTGCCTTTAATATTTCATTCTTTGTTTTGACTTTAAGATGGTTGTACAGGTTCCAATTTCTTGCTCTATATGCCGACCACCGGTCATTAATTAACTTCTTTAGAAGAGGAGTCATCCAACTTTTGTCAGAGCTGGACAAAGCAACGATTTGTTCAGGTATTGTTTCTTTTATAAGATTCCGCAAGAGTGACTGAAACCAGGTCCATTGGTCGTCGATGTCCAGAAAATTGTACAATGGTGACCAATCTGTTTCAAATAACTTGCAATATAGTTTTTGAAGATTGGACTCGCGAAAGTCATAGACTGTGTGATAGCTGATATTCTTCGAAGTTGCCGAATTCTCTTTATTAGGGACAACCCTCAATGTCAAGTGATCAGAGTTACCAATGGGGGCGTCATACTTCACATTCCCGTCTTCGTAAGTATCTATCAATTCGTTAGATATGAGTATATGATCCAAAATGCGGTTTATTCTTGTAGGTTTCTTAATCAAATCAATGAGGGACAGATCATCACATAGAGACCTCACGTTAAGGGAATTCATATCGCCGCAAATTACAATTTTATAATCAGGCTTGGATGACAGAAAATGATCGATAATACAGGATAGTTCCTCTTCAATTTCCTTCAGGCGTACAGCGTTAATATGAGGGGGTACATAAATACAAAGGATCAAAAGCTTTGGAGACTTTATGCTAATCGAAGAGTATTCAATGTCATTGGATTTTTGAAGCGAAACAACTTCCTCAAACGATAAGCACGAACTTATGTAGATAGCAGTTCCGCCACCTTTTCTACCCAATCGATCACAGCGGATACAGTCGTAGCCCGGGCGTGCAACAAGTGACGAGTCAATGGATGGTTCCAACCAAGTTTCGGTGATACATACTATTGTAGGCTTCCTGACTTCGACCAACATTTTCAAATAGTTTATCTTGTGGAAAAGGGACCGCGTGTTCGACAGCATGATGGATGGAAAGGCTTCTAATGATAAAATTCTTCTCGAAAATTTTGATTTTGAATTCGATTGTCTGCTGTTGTTATTTTCCCATGGTGAAGGATTACATTTTCCCCCGCTTCTTTCCTTTGTTTCAATTCTTTGCGTAATTTGTGATGTTGTTCTCTCTCTTTCCAAGTCAGGTCTGGATTGATATATACTTGTTTCAGATGTCCTTTCGAGGATCTCCTCAACTTCCTGGCATTCATCAGCACTGAATGTCTGCTCCCCTCACCTTTGCATTTGACTCGGATAAGCCGTGGTCTTGTCCTGTTCGAGTTGATTCTTCCAATTCTGGTGACATCCGAGATTTCCGCGCTTTCACAACCAATTTCCTTTAGGACATCCTTCACAGCATCCTCATCGTCTTCTTTTCGTTCTTCTATGCTTCCCTCCTCACTCTCAGCCACTCCTGAAATGATGAAGAAATTTCTTCTTAGGTATCTGTCATGCACCTCATTAATGACATCATCATTGGAGTCACTGGGCCTTTGCTGTATAGTTCGCAATTCATGCTGCATTAAAAAGGTCTGTTCATTCAGAAGTCTTAAACTTTTGCTGAGTTCGGCAATTTCAGCCAAGACCGGCCGCAGCATCTTTTCGATTTGCTGAGGGATCATTGTGAAGATTGTCGAGGGTTGTTGCTCAATATCACTGCTCGGGGTCTGAGTCGGTGTGGCATCCACTGTCCGTGAAGCACCTGAAGTATTTTCCTTCTCTTTTTCTTTGTTTATCGCATCGCGCAGGGCAGCTGACAATTGTTCCTTGTTTAGCTTCCCGTACTGCAGACAAACGCCTGACATCTTCAAATTTCATTGGAGTTTGTGGCATACCTGTGGCTGCACTCTCAATTTATGACACAAAACTTGGTCTATTTAACAAAAGTAAGACATGATTCGTCAGCGATTCGAACCCAGATACCCTGAAGTTACTCGAGTACTTGACCCAAGCCACAAAGCCACCACAACAGCTGCACCAATTGAGTATAGCTTGATGAGTAGCTTGACCAATTGATTATGGCAAAGCGAAAAAGCAGCAAAATGTCTGGCGGGAATCGAACACACCTAGTCAGCCTTCGTACCACTAGACCACCATCGCACGCATCAACTTGCACAAAGAACAGCGCAATAAGCTAATCTAGAGATATTGATTCGATGACGGATGACCTTCAGACTCGCAAGAATGGCGGCTAATCACACCAGCAATCGTACGTGACTCAACAGACAAGAGTAAAGAGCACAGAATAGTGGGAGAATAGCACGACGGTAATCCAAACGAAGTAGATCAATCGATGCAGGGAGCAATAAGGATCACAATGATATCAAAACCGATGAATATCGATGGGTGGAACACTAATAAACGACGATTTATTCCAAGACTTAACACTGACGCAGAGCGCACAACCACGTTCGACCACGACCACAATATGATGATGGCACTGGTGGAGCTGATACACATGAGCAGGCATTCGAAAACATTTTGAAAGACAATAGACTTTCCTGCTCTTCCTTCTGATGCTTATGCTATATTAAGTGCATTTGAACATTGTCATATCTCCTGGATGAGGGACCCACACAGTGTTTTATCCAACCCTGTTTTGGGGGAACTTTCCCCCTAAATGTCAGAATTCCCTCCCCCCTATGATGGAAGACATAACTAAAATCATACACTAGATGCAGGATGTAGCTGTACATTTTTAAGATCGCTTTTTGTTTTTAAATCGCTCAAGTGACGCTCCGTTGGCTGCAGACCACCGCGGCTTCACTCGTAAGCGGGAGCTATCTATCCATAGACAAAGCAAGATCAGTGATGGCCCATTTATATGAGGAATTACAATTTCTCATTGCCTGACTATATAAACTTTCAAACCCCCCTTAAGGAAAATTTCCCCCTGAACCACTAGGAGTGGATAAAACACTAGGAGTGGATAAAACACTAGAGCCACATCCTGTGAAAGTGCCACACGTAGTTTCGATCGCTCAGTTGGTAGAGCGATAGTCTAGAAAGTCAGAGGTTCACATCCGCCAAGATGTCCAGATATTCTGCATCTACATGAACTTGTGATGCAGCTTGGTTGCATTATTTTGCTGTGTGAAGTCGTACTCCCTGCTACAAAGGCGCTGGCTTGGTATGTTTCAGATAGATTGACTTGGCGGTAAATACTGCATTCATCTCGAAGGATGAAGTCATGGAGGGCATGAATACATTACTTCCATGTCTGTTGGATTTCTAGGTTATCTTATTCTCAGGTGACCTCAATTTCATCACCGATTTAAACTCTCGCCAACATTGATATCTTATCTCCGTTGGAACCAATCAATTTGCTCCGGTCAGGTGGGAAACGCCAGATGAATTAACCCTCTTTCCAGGGAGTCGAGGAAAGAGTAAAAGCTTGATAGATTTTTTACTTGCATCAATCGTCTGACGTCATTATACTGTCGTCGCTTAACAGTTCCAAGCTCTGTAATTGCAGGATATCACTTGAGATTAAAGTGGTCAGAACAATTAATAGCAAAATGAACGTTTTGGAGCCTTAAGGAGGACAAAGTCCCTAAACATCTTTCTGAAATCGATAGGAAGAGAATAGCAGAGTTGGACACAAAATGACTGACGATAAAGCAAGTGATCAATTACGATCTACTTTGGATGTAGGCCTACAATGAGCTTATATGAAGGGAATGACGTTCACAAAACCTCGTGATTAGCTCCTTCATATGCGAGCGTATAGCTATGAAATCACTTCTTGTCTTTGTACAGAATAGGCCTAGATATGTCGATCATGAGGATATGCCTTCAGGAGCTCCCGATGCGCCCGTTGGTCATCGTTGTCCAAGTGGCTAAAGCATCGCATTAATGCAAATTTATCTTCTAGTTTATCATTAGAAAAACTGAATCACAGAGTGAAAAGACAATCTTTTCTCCACTTCTTTCTTGCATAAGTCCTCGGCTGTTGACTGCACTTTTGTTTGATAGTCACACGAGCTGCCAGCAAGACAATGACCTTTGCAATTAGCAAGTTAGTGAAATTTTGACAGGCATTCATGAAATGCCACTTCAAACACACTACTTACACGACACTTAAGCTAGTGCGACTGTAACAATTAATAAAGGCTGATTTTGCAAACTCAATGTAAATCGAACCATCAAATAATGAGTTAGAAGAATATAGACATGAATGTGTATCATAATGATACATAAAATGATGATTCAATATAATGCCCATCAGCAAAGAAAAACGAGATTTTCCGAACGCGTTTCAGAGCGTCAATCGACTCCTTCTTCAGCGGAAACTTTATTACAATAAAATCGAATGCTTTTATATTTCAAAGGTAAAATCTCACAAATCGATTCACTGTCACAGTCCACAGTCGACGCAATTTTTGATAACAATTCAGTTTCTCTGTACACCAGCTGCAATTCGAAGGTCAGCGAACATTCAAGAACATGTGCACTTAGGCTAAAATAAAAATGAGGACGGTTCATACATGAAATTTACCGGAGAATTCAGCAATTAATTTTGTTTTTCAAGTGAATAAAACAAGTATGTTCTTTCACAATAAGGATCGCATTCCCCGAGATTTAAAATCAAACTGCGTTTACAAATACACATGTGGTAACTGCAATAAAGTCTACATAGGGGAAACTTCGCGGCATCTCATTACTAGAGCAAAAGAACATATCAAAGGATACCCAGTCCCAACAGAAATCACAACACATTGTCATGATACTCATGAAAATAATTTTTCTATAATTGCAGTGACAAAATGGCATCGGATCCTAGAAACAATTTGTTTAAAAGAAACAAAAAAATTGATAAATGAAATAGAAGGATCGATACCACTCATTTTGCATCTGTAAATGTTTCACATTTCATGTATGAACCATCCTCATTTTTATTTTAGCCTAAGTGCACATGTCCTTGAATGTTCGCTGACCTTCGAATTGCAGCTGATGTACAGAGAAACTGAATTGTTATCAAAAATTGCGTCGACTGTGGACTGTGACAGTGAATCGATTTGTGAGATTTTACCTTTGAAATATAAAAGCATTCGATTTTATTGTAATAAAGTTTCCGCTGAAGAAGGAGTCGATTGACGCTCTGAAACGCGTTCGGAAAAAAACGCGTACTGAAATAAAATAATGAATATATATTCAGTCTTCATATTGAATGAAATGGTCGCTATTCAAGTCTGTAACTCAATATTTAATTAATTGCTACGTTTGCAAGACATTAGGAGTAATAGTTATACACTGTTTTCTGTTTGTTTCATATTTCTGATCTAATCATAGGCTGAAGTCGAAGTCCTATATATAGGCACCGACCCCGTATACCTGGCTCTAAATATACATGACATGTACATGTATTGCATACCTTTGTATGCGACGTATGCTAATTATATTCTGTGTTGGATAAAGTCCGGCCTCCTTACACCTTTTATGATTGTTATTGTTTGCATTCCTCGAGGCTTGCCGATTACGTTATTTACGTGATATTGGATTAATCACTGTTCCCTCTTAAAATAAATCATCTTCACACTGTATGGTCTTGTTGTCCCTTCTGCGCACGAGAGACCCGAGATTATTCTGCCACTGTAAAAAGCTAAGAAGAACTGTTTTAAGCAGTCATGTGATAATGAAATGATGGTTATTCATTGTCGCTTCACATGTCATCAAAATGATTTCAGCATGCTTTATGAAGCAAGGAGGAGCTGCTAAACTGGGAGGAGTCACGTCAAATAAAAATGTGACAAAACTGCGACACCTCATCCAAATACTTGCTTTGGTTGTCAGTCACCTAGTTTCGTAAATAATGAAAATTTATACTTTCATGTCACTGCCAAATACATGTAATGTTAGAAATCAACTCATGAGGTCTTCCACAAGTATTTCATGCGTAGTTGCGCCTCCGCATTGCCTTTCACGCAGTGGGTGCATTACTCAGATAGATCGTCACATAAACTGTAGCTACGGGGATGTTGTATACATCATTTCAAATCTTATCATTAAATGTTTACATCAGTGACATGTATTTATGTTTTGTAGTTTGTTTGCAGTTTAAGAGGAGAAGAGGATGGCATCAGATTGGGATGGAAACACACTTGGAAGACGAATGAGAGAAGTCCCGCTCACACCGTACACACAGAAATACACTTCAATGGGGCTTGACACTATCCACCCAGACTATATCAGAAGAAACACTCACACACTCTTGTAGTGATACACCGCGCAAGCACACACTGGCACAGATATACAAATCTCCCAAATGGAGATGAAATAAGTTTGTAAAGTTTATATCTTGAAGCGCGTGTGTGTACTACGCGCGGGTCTCTGACACTGCGAAGGGATCGTGTTGTTACTGGCGTGCGAAATCTTTCACTTTGACCGTCCATACCAGCGCACAAGTCTTCTCTTCCGTACATGTCTATCAAAACTGCGATCTCATCGACTCAAGATACAATTAATTACTCGTGTGAATCGTTTTGCATCCAAGTTGTGCTCAGGCAGTGAATAACATTTACTCCAACTCGTGTTTAACATCGTCATTCTTCTCAAATCGTCCTTTTCTGCAGGCCTAGTGTCGCATCGGACAAATCGTGTCTGAAGGTGTTTTTGAATTTGCGCCGAATTCATCCTCGACGGAAACATCATGTTTGACAAATGGAGACGATTTTGTCAAGTTTTTGCAGTCATCCTCATCGCCGATATTCAATTCATCGCAGCCATCAAGAGAAGTAAGTTTTGTATTCTTTAATTCTTCGCTAGGACTCAGTGCTCGATGACGCAACCAAGCTACATGTAGGTTTAACCCTCAGAGACCTGAGGGGGTCCAGTGGACCCCTTTAACATATTTTTAGTTTACCTGCTTAAATCGATATCAAAACATTAGGAAAGTTGATTTTAAGTAAAACAATGATGTTTGCGTGTAGCAGGTCGGTATAACGAATCCCTTGAGTGACTTTCAGCCTTCTCAGTAAACACGTGCGAAAATATGGTGTTTTTGTAAGTCAACCACATTTAGTACAGCATCATTTGTGCCAGGAGGCGGCTTTACGATATTTTGTGTCACCATAAAGCCTCAGATAGTTGATTTTGATGAAATTGATTTAATTCATGCGGCTAATCCTTTCCATTTGTACATTCCTTCAAATTTATCCAAAGCTATCAGAAATAGACCTAAAATGAGTCAAAATTGCTGTACTTCTAGAACCAAAAACAGCTATGGAGATCTCAAACTTATCATTACTGCTGTGAAAAGTTTGTCATCAATCAGTTTTTGGTACTCAACTATGAATATAATGATAGCTTTCATTTCGGACATCGATTTATGTCGAGTTGTTCATATAGGCCAACCAGTCACGCGAGATCATGTGCGAAAGCAAAAATATTCACATTTTGCGATCTTCCAACACATTGCACATCTACGAGCATGATGCAAACAATGAATAAATGACTTTCACTCTTTATACACCATCGTGGACATGTTCGAAATCATTTTTCATCTAATTACAAAAATTTTGTGATGGAATTTCTACACCATCTGAGACCTGAGGGGGGTCCAGTGAACCCCCTTGGCCTATCTGGCATACTTCTACTGATTCAATTGAAATGAAACAACACATGCAGATTCACTGTCAGAAATGATGATTTTGTATGGGCTTGAGTGGTTGATATATCGTCAGCGTAAAAAATGAAATAGAAAAATGTGGCTCCGGGGTCCACTGGACCCCCCCTCAGGTCTCTGAGGGTTAATGATTTATTTGATTTTTCCATTCCATGTCCCATTTCACGTGGAATTGCCCTTCTGTGTGTGAGGTGTGTGAAAGTTTGTTGAAATTCAAGTCAGGTAATCCGAGAAGCATAACTTGCTATTTTTTTGTGGAAAGCAAAATGACTTTGTAGCTTATCTAAACATTTCCTCGCATCACGAAGCCTGTTCAAATCTTAGCGCTATTGCTGCCAAGAAAGAAAAAAATCGCTAACTTCGCATTCTCCATGTATGTTTTATGACTTCAGTCTAAATCTGTCGACCGTTATCCTTAAATAGATATTTTAACGATTTCAAGTGAACACTGAGTTGTGTTTCGTGAGCGTCCTTGTTTACCTAGAATCGTCTTCATAAATGTTTTTGGATCATTTAATTCGCAGCATTGTCTAAATGCTATGACTTTCTTATCTGATTCTTTCAAGTTAAGGAACAATACAAGAAAAAAAGTTCCTGGCACTTTGTCGTCGAGTTGATTTTATCACAGGAGAAAATAATTGATTGTGAAGGAAGTTTTCAAATGAATTCCTGATAACTATTCAACTGTGCTATTCACCGCTGGGATGAGAGTTTCGAGGGTGAAATTTTATCGCTTCCAGCCCTTGCCTGCGGTACTGCTATTCAAGTAGGCCTTCATGTGCAGTATCATCGCCAGAATTATTGGTATAACTGGTAGCCTACATCATAGATCCTTATAGGCTTACTTGAACCAATATTTTGTGATAATTGCTGTATCAATCATTTTCGATGAAAGTTTATCAAATGTCGCTTTAAGTTAGATGCATGCGACTCGGATCCTCCCATCTTGTTGATGTGTTCTTCACACAGTTTTTCTCCGGTCTCTACCAGGCAGGAAAATCTCCCATCCTTCTCCAAAAAAGTATGAGTACACCTTCGATTTTAATATGCGCTTTGGAGGAGCCATCACACACGATCTTTCGATCTACATCTGATGTGACCTTTGGTGCGTAGATGTGATCAAGGCTAGGAAGGCTTGTCTTCTCTACTAACTCAACCGAGTGAAAAGACAATCCTTTTTTCACTATCACGGTTCATTCCCTCAACTATTGCTAACTTTGCGTCCAGCAGTGTCTCTGTACTTTTGTTTGACGGAGAAAGTTGACATCAAGACAGTGACAGCTATGCACTATAAATAATTTGCTTGTACTATATTTCGGGTCTAGTTATAGGCCGGAGTCCTATCATTTGATAGAACTCCGGGACTACGACTCGCATCCCTGCTTTTTGCACATGAAATAGTCAGACCAACCTTTCATGATTATGTTCAATTGTATTTAATATCACCAGTCAATGATTAGGCAAGGTTAGTTCTATAAGCAATTGGCTGTTAAGAAGTACAGCATCTTCCTACTCCTGGAATAGCCTCTCTCTACACACATCTGTCTCTATCTGTGTGAATAGTTGATGTGCTCCCTGTGATAACAAATGCGCAGACTGCGATTACTCAGATTTCTATGTCGAAAACAATTCTGCGAAGTTTTAGTAAAAGACCAAACTTTTGACAATAACTCCGCCATTTGCGAAGAATCACTTCTTCATTTGATCAAATGCCTCCATTTTAAAGTGATGGTGAGTCATTGTTTATCAAAACGGCAATGAATCTTGTACAAATATGTGGCATTTTAAAAATGTCTCTCAGCTAATGCTTTGCAAGTTATTGTAGATCTGATAGGTCGTCTTGACTTCTGGGATATTTCCCAACTTAGAGTTTGAATCTTCAGAACACGACTTACTATTTACAATTAGTTTGATTCAAAAGAATTGCTTGCATGAAACTAAATAGCATCACATTCAAACTCGTGGAAATTCACTTACTTCCATGAAATGTAAAAGTTATTGAGCAGCAGTCTATTTGTGATTCCCTTGTTGATTAGAATGTCATTGTACTACACCGGAGTTTCAGAATAGAATCTATTATGCAATCGTGCGATGCATGAAGAGATTTTTATGCTATCCACAATTCGTCTGATCAATATTAATGGTTTTATTAAGGCAATCATGGTTAAACTGAATCTGTCTGCAATTTCGAGCGATGAACTCGCTGATTCATCAATGTCGGTTACTCGATTCAACGCATTAACAAAATGACGCAATGATGCGCAGTGTGAAATTGTTCTACACAGGTATTCCATTACTGAAATGTATGAAAAGTAACCTGTAATTTGTTAACACAAATTGAGCGGTACGAACGATTCTAGTTTATGAAGTTTATGAAGAATGACTAGGCTATGAGTGTTCAACACACAGAAGTAGATATTGCAAGCGTGTCACTTAACTATAAATGCAGATTAATTCAAATGGCACACGCAGGAAAAGCGGACAGAAAAAAATTTCTAACGTCTTGCTAAGATAGGAAAAATAATCGCTCATCGCTTGCGGATTGCTATGAATTAGCCAAAATGCTCAAAACGCCATGATTCCTTTATATTCGAGGAATTCAAATAATTGTGCACAAGTTTTTTGATGATGTTGGTCTTTCTGATCATTATTGAAAAAGATAGCACGAAAAACCCGCTTACAAACTACTCTGGTGAACTTGACTTCCTCTAAATCGCTTTGCTGTGTGATCTATTGTAGCTCATAAAGGTCACTGAAACAGTGAGTTGTTAGTGACAAGCGAAATTCAACGGGTGGGTGATACTGTTAGAGATTTGTTAGCCTAACAGTCTTTCTGTGCGGTCGCGCCAGGTTTAGTAAAGTCAGGCATCGAACAAAGTAAGAATATATCCAGTTTATACCCAAAGAGGGTTTCCTAATTTCGTGAATTTTCTCGTTTATTAAATTTCGTTACACCACATTGTAAAAGTAGAAAAATGCTATCTGCTTGAAAATGTGCATGCATCTTGCGGCTATAAACATCTATAATCATTATACATCTGTCCAACGACATGAACCTATCAGAAGACTTGGAATGAGCGAATACCTTTACATTTGGCTTGCATTAAATGCATTTCAAGTATCTACAAGTGTACATTTGTAGTTTTAACTTATTGAAGAAAGCAATACAAGCTTACAGTATGCACTTTGCACTTCACATTTTTGTTCGTATATTACGAAAGTGGAGTTTGAGTACGCGCTTTTTCTCTCAATTTAAATATTTGCACACAGATCTACCATTTGGTTGGATTGGGTACTTTTCAAAAAGTGACACAGATTTTCCACTTTCACGAATTCTGGCGAATACATGCAACACAAGATTGCAAGACGTCAATCTGCACGTAAAACATGCAAGTGACATCAGATAACCAGATCATCATTACTAGTAATAAATCTAGGCCATAGATGCACGAGTTCGAACAGGCGAAGTGATACTCTATAATGTCCAAAATTTTTGATGCATTTGAAATTCTTCTTTTGAGTATTTGAATTCTTAAATTTCTAAAAAAACTGTTTCGTGTTATTCCAAATATACGGGAAATGTCCTGCGGTTGCGGATGATATTTGACCTTAAGAATGAATGGACATTCGAAATGCTGCTCTTTATATATAATGTAAGCCTACATATACTTCTCGGATTAGTGGGGCCTTGATCGCGATACTGTGTTCACAATTAGAGATTTGTGTTTTACCCGGGAAAATACAGTCGTTTCTAACTATCTCTCCGGTCTCCTCCTTGAATGATGCTAATCCTAACTGAACGGAGACCACTCGGCAAACATTTAGATGCTCGACAGGATCTTTAAATTATATATTATACAGCTCCTCGATATGTGTGCATAAAACGACTGAAAAATTAATGAGCGGCAATTATAAAACATTATGGCCGTCATAAATGCGTTTGCTGAAGATTTATTCTGCACTCGGGATTAGATTTTGATATCAACAGTGAATGTTGATGATATCATGTAGGTGTGTTTGTAGATATGAAGGTTGGACCGAAGTTCATCGGGTTTATGACGGGAAATATTGCTCGTCAATGATTTCCGCTTCCTGAATGCATTTATCTAAGTATGTAGGCCATTCTTGAAGTCTCTAGCCTACAACCCATTTCTGTGGAAATAAAAATAGCATCAAGATATCAGCCAATTTCAACGAAATGTAAGCTACTTGTGATAAGGAATGCGATCAGACACAGACTACATCTAAGTGTCGGTCCTTGAAGGACTTTGTTGCTTTTTGCTGGTCGTGCAGGAACCGGGAGTGGCGGGCCAAGAATGAAACCTGGTCCGTCCTGTCTATAGAACTACTCCTAGGACATCAAAAAAGCACTCACGCCCTGCAGGGGTGGTGAATAACCGCAACTGACTGTCGAATGCACAAAATAATTGCTGCTATCCATTGTTGAAGACAAATACTTAAGTAATATCGAATCAGTTCCACGATCGTCAGCATAACAAGTGATTTTGAAATTATTACTTGTGGTTGGAAACAGATAACTGAAGCAACATTTCAGTTGCGGAAGTCTGTTGGTCTTCTGCAATGTCAGATAGTTGACAAGCTCTCTCTCAAGCTAATATATCACTGCAGCAGTCCCAGCCGTGCCGTAACTGTTCATTGTCCTTCTGGACATAGAGATCAACCTCAAAGTCTCAACTGAGGCTCATATAAAGTACGTGAGTTGTTGGATGCTTCATCTGTTCTCTTCACGTGGTGCCTGCTCGTGCAGTTTCTACTGTAACTCAATGCAGTGCACGACTTGGCGATCATGGAGTCGCACTTGGTGTAGGGGAATAAAGGGATGTGTGCGAAGACCGGTGTCAAGCTACATGTACTTATGTAGTAGATGCTCCGGTAATACGCCTGTTTTGAGAAGCAGCAGCACAACGAAGGAGGTAGCCTTGGAAGAAGTCAGAGCTTCATCCTTCTGAGGTCCTCTAAACTTGATATCTCAATATCTTTGACAGCTACTAGCCAATGCAGGCATCTCTGAGCCAAAATTCTAATGATTCCGTGAGCAATGATTCTAAGCAGCTGATTAGAATATAGTTTAGTAGCCACACTAAGATTTGCCACGCAAAATTTAATTCAAAATAGGGTTAGAAGAAAACTAGGTTTTCAAGTGCTGTCTTAAAACAAGGCCTTTGCCAAAGAACATGTTTTTGTTTTCTGCATGTATTTCATTTTAAAGTCATTCAAACACAAATTTTTCCACAGAAATCAAGTCACATTCCTACGTGTCCACTGCTATTTATATTCATTTTGTAAGCGCGTTGAATTTTCTGAGATATTAGAAAGTAGATAGCACAGCTCATAAATAGAAATTTGTCGCCCATTTCATGTCGTATATTCCTAATACTCACAAAAACATCATTTTAAAACTTTATCAAATCTTCGATTCATGTCAATAATATCGAAATGTAATTATTTCAACTATCACACGACAGAGATAAAATGCGTATATGTCTATGCTGCTCCTCGTGCCATCAACTTCGCCGAAATGGTTGAAATATAAGCACTCAAATTCATTTATTTGGTACAAAATAATAAACCTCTCTGAGAGATAGTTTCGAAAAGAAGTGAATAACAGAATTTTAAAGCTAAAATTTCATTCCGATATCCAGCGATATTGTAGCAATCTCATAGATTATCCGTCAGATAGAATGCACTTGAAATTCTCGTCGGTAGATGAAAATTGCGTGAGAATCGAAAACAAACCTAAATTAACACAAATAGATTCTCTGAGATTGTCAATAATGCGGGAAATCCGAAATCAAAATCAAACTGAATGTTGACAATTTTTCATGCTCCGTCGATAAATCAGCCATTGGTAAGTTTACTCGTTTCAAACGTCAGTTTCACGAATCTCATGTATTTGAAAAGCGATTAGCAATGTTTCAATCATCTTAATTCGAAGAATAATGTCCATGCTGTAATTAGATTTCTATGGACAAAGAACATGAAAGATAAGGCAGCAGAAACAATTTGTTGCATGTGGCATATATCACTGGGGACTTTGTTGAAAGTATACATTAAAACCACAGAATTGAATTGTTTACGCGTGTCACTTTGATAGAAGTGCAAACTGATTCAAAACGATGGGACATGCAGGAACTTATTAAGTAGGCAAAAGAAATTTTCGATGCCTTACAGAGATAGGAAAAATAGTCGTGCGCGACTTGCGTGTTGCTGTGAATTCCTTCAAAATGCTGCTGTCGCAACGATTCCTTCGAAGAATTCAGATCATTGCGTTAAAGTTTTCTCCATAATGTTGTATCCTCCGATCATTATTTAAGAATATAGCAGGCGTATGAAAGAACGTTTACAAACTTCTCTGTAGAGCTTCACATCGACTGTGTCTCTTTGCTGTGTGATCCGGTTGACAACAGTCACTGAAACTTTGCACAATTTGGCGTGTTTAATGTTGAATTGGCTGCTCATTGTTCGATTGCTATGGTATTTAGTCAGGAGATTGTAGCATTTCATTAGCGCTACTGTATTCAACAATCAAATCTTGAATATATACTAGCGAATCAGGTGGAATATAGAGCGCAAAATAACTTGGAGAGATGCACAAGCTTCGTTTAGATTGCAGAAACAAGCAAGTAGACTGAGTTGGCTATGGCATAAACTCGTCTTGGTTCAGTTTACCAGCAAAAAGCTGTTTGAAGTATGTGGTAGAATTAGGGGAAGGCCTACTTCATTATTTTTCAACCACAACGCTCTTACTATTAGAAAAGCACTTGTTCACCGTTTCACATCCTTACCAGAAAGTTGATTTGCAAGTTACCGTTATTTTTTCTATACTTATTTGTGCATTTGCTAAACTTGTAGCACATGTGGGTGTTATTTCTGATCATGCAATCACTGATTTCCTCTTTACAATAGACATGGACATGCATTTTCTTCCAACATTTCCAAATATTAACGGCGATTGCTTCCGATTTCTGTGCTATTAAGGGTCAATAAGTTTGAGGAGAGAATAACTGAAGTTTCAAAGCATCAAAGACGATAAGTTTTTTAACAAGAAGTTTCTATCTTCTGGAGGAGATCGTATTCATCAGACTGAATCATCACAGCCATGTGATGTGTCCCAATGTGGCCAATGTTTATACTTCCCTTTATCGGTCTATCCTATCCCAACAAGCTAATCAATCGCTTAGATAAAATTAAAACAAAGTACAATCTGTCACGAGACTCTTGTACTTCTACAGATTGTACTACAGTGACAATGAAAGTTGAACTGGATAAGTTTCTTGCATTTACGATGTATGAACGCGTCAAACTACATTTCGGGTAGTTGCAAATTTCTAAAATTCCTCCGCAAGTAGGCGGCGGCGTACCTACATGCCATTACCTACGACTACAGTGAACTCTTTCATCTCGAAAAAGATGAATACAACGGTTGATTTAGATCTTTGAATTTTTGGCTCACTTTCGGACTTACAATTCATCTTTACATCATTTAATTTTCCGAACACGATTAATATCAGCAAAAACTACGTAATGGGCTTTCTACATGCATCTGCGATTACATGTCACAGTTAAGACATTGATAGAGAATCGACGCTGCCATATGACAAATACTTCTTACTATCCATTAAATCATAACAGGAGTTGCGAATTCACAGGACACGCGCGAAATGTATTCGTCTCCGTCAAAGTACTTATGCGATTTATCAATGTCCCACGATAATAACACAAGCTTTGACAGAGGGCTCGAGGTCAGACAAGTTGGACATTTCATTAAATTGATGACGCTAATTTTGTAATGTAGAAGTGCTTCAAGAGATTTGTGAAAGCATGTACCATGAAAAATTATAGTGACAGCGTTTGAAGCTGACAACGAGCTGTCAGGTCTTTTTGCAATGAAATGTATTCATAGAAATCGGATCATCTACTTTTGCGATCTCTCTATAGATATGTGAGACAGAAGATATCTATGGGATAGACAGTGGTAATAAGAGCTCCTTCACACAAGTTTTCACAGCACAGGCTTGCAAACCCGAACCCGCGTGCGAATCCGAACACGATCTGACCCGACCTAAATACCTTCTCTATTAGTCCGCGAGCTACTGACATGTTCTTCCTTAATTCGCGTACGAGCTTCTTATTATTTTGAATATGTAGATTGTCACCCAACATCAGTAAAGCGACAATTCTTAAGTTGTACCTCCAGTCGTCTTGCAAGTTACAAAGCCTCAAACATCGTAAAATTCCATTTGTTCCAAATTATATTCACAGAATTTCTTCTATGCACAACACGTGTCTGACCGAGCAGTTGAAATTGCCATCAACAAACAGCTATTGTCTATTGTAGTCCCACTAACCTGCGCAAGGCGTTAAGTCGGATTTCTATGGATAAGTATGTCGGTTGAACTAAATACTGAAAATGGAACTCTTGTTGAATAGATATTGAACTGATTCATAGCAGATCAAAATTAGCGCTGATCTGACGAGCTAGCTAGAAACTAGAACAACAACCAAGAATAACCGAAATACATCACACACGCAGGCGATACAGAAGCCGTCTTGCGGAATGCAATAGAGGCAAGAAGTCGAATAGAAGTAAATGAGAATTGTCTACAGAGTGGTACAGAAGCCTTCGGCCTAGTTCATCATTTTCACAATCCTTCCGGACCGAAGACTTCTGGGCCACTTGGTATTTCACATTTACCATATGCTACGTATTTCACAAAGTCAATGAACAAACTTATTGAAGAAATTCTGTGAATATCTTTTTTGCGATCAGGAGAGACTGTTTGTTTATCTGCGACAATAACGTCGGTTGTCATGACGTTTTCATTATCTTTAACAGCAAATCAGTCCAGCTTCCGGGGATGAGGAATGTCGTATTTCTGCCTGATGATGGAGAATTCTGCCCTGCAAATGCAATCATAATCATAAAAATGACAAATCTCATTTTGAGTTTTCAAATGTATGCTGCATCATTGCGTTGTTAAGTGTAGGAAACTCGAAAGTACATAGATCTACATAAACAAATGGAATTTTGCGATGTTTGAGGCTCTGTAACTTAAGAATTGTCGTTTTGCTGATGTTGGGTGACAATCTACATATTAAAATAATAAGAAGCTCGTGCCGGAATTTAGGAAAAAAAATTCAGCAGCTCTCGGACTATATGTGACCAATTGATATTTGGCAGACGCATGTACATGTTCTGCCTGCTTGAGTGTCTGATCAGACAATACCATGATGGTCGGTCATCGTATGTTCTTTCCTTTGCTTAGAAAGTATTGATTTCCGACAATCTATCCACTAATGACAAATTATCGGATTTTGAACATCAATTGACGCCCTTAGAATGATCTAAAATAAGTTGGATTAAATTTTATTTTATAAAGTTACTGAGCAATTAAATTTGCTCATCAATCGTTTCTAGATTTCTTCCAACTGAAGTATCATCTCCAAGATGGGGAGATGTTGCGAAAATAATTAAATGAAAGAATTAGGATCATCGGTGTGATATTGGACATGTGAAACGATCAAGCTTAGTTGCAATTATCAAAGTTTCTATCTCAAAACAGAAAAATAAGGTTCAGCTGCATTGATTAATTGTTTCTAGTGTTGAAATTTCTTGACGGAACTGTCAGGGTAGTAATAAAGGTCTCAGGTTTCAACAGGTTGTCACATCGATGTATATAGTAAAGATAGATACATAAATGAATGATGTCGTTATCTGGTATTGAAGTTTTGATTATTTTGATTAAAGTTATTGAAGTTTTGATTGAAAACACTACCATGGAAGAGCGCTGTTGAAATACTGTTGAGCTAAAAATTGAAAGATGACTTTGTTAGTCAGAAAAATCTAATGGAGGATAGTTATCTTCAGCATGCTCAATTTTCGCATTTATGAAAATGATAAGAAATGACAAATATGTCAAAGATTTGAAATTTTCTTACTGAGAGTGAGGGATTAAAGAAGAGGTTGAGCTGCAGAGAGCGTGGACATTGACCCGAATTCTGCAAACTTTGAACCTTCTAACATCTTCTACACACGCATGTAGCTGCTATTTTACTTTTAGAGCATGTCTGTGGTTGTAAGTCGCACGCAAAGCCATGATAAATAGACGCAGAGCAGTCTGTTGCTCAGTCCTTCAGCTTGTCCAACCGTTCTAAGTATTGTGATCTACCTTAGGCCGTTCCGAGCAGTACTGACAGGCCTTTGTAGGGCGAAGCGCAGTATTTGCGACTGCCAATGATTTCTGTGCTACAATTGCTCAAATCTGAAGACATCTTTCTATTCTGTTTTACTTATATATTCTGATCAAATTCCTATGTGACCTATTTGTAAACATCAAATTGGTTAACAATGTCTAATGCACAAAATATTCCGCAAATAAATCTAATGCGAAAATCATCAACGCAGCAATGCCAGGAATGCAAGGACTAATTGTTTTGAAATCAGATCGTGAAAGTAAAATAAATAAACTATTATGAAAATTGAGCTGATCGAGTGACTTAGTTGATCGAAGAGGTATTTGTGCAATACGATTTACAGAGGACCTGTACGGTCATGCTTTATCATATGAGTGAGTGGTCGTACAAGAAATTTCCATGTCGCCTAAATAGCCTGCAATAAATGAGATGTAAAATGAAATAAATAAAACTCCAAGAAAATCAGAGCAGGTTAACTAGCAATCAGAAAATCAGTAAATATCGTTCGCATGCTATTTTCAATGAAGAAAATGCAAACCCCTCAAAGCCGCATAACTCTACCACCTCTATCCCAATTTAAATAATCTTTCAAAATATACTGAAATGAAATATTAACCATCATCAAAAGCTATCAACGCAAAATCCTTCTATTTTCGTTCGTAGTTATCGGGCATAAAAGAACTTCCATTGAACTCTTAAATGCGAAGCTAAGACGCAGTGTTTTCTGTATAGACGCCATTATTGCGCTTTTCGTGATCTTTGAGTGAACCATCAATTTCGTCTTTAAAAGTCTGAGAATTCAGAAATTCATGTGAGAACTATTGTAACTTCATGCATTATCCGTTTGATGAAATAATCAAATTATAACAGCAGTCACAACAGTGTTTTCTTTGTTTATCTGATTTCTTATGTGTCTTCTTTCACTGCATCCAATATCATTGTCATGATCATAGAGATTTAGATATCTATGCTATTCAAGCCTAGAGAGGACAATAGATAACTATGATGACATCAGCCGGAACTCTAACAACAGGTTTAGTTCGGGACTTCTCTGTCTTTTTTATGTGATAACTTTTTATGCCAATGCGATATAACCTAAAATATTCTATTCGAGTAAGATTCACTTGAGAAACGTCACCTTGAATGTTCAAGAAAATGAACCATCAACAAATACAAAACAATTTCATAGAAGTTAATCTTCTGACCATAATTTTGTAGGTTGGTACTAGTGCTTTGCATGAATGATCTTCGTAACACATTGCAAACGTTCTTGACCAAGGCGGTATTCCAGCATGATTCTAAAATATTATACAAACCAGAGATACCTGTGATCAGACCAATTTCAGGGCGGTTGTTGATCTGAGAACAGCAAGCAAGCAGCAATTCATCCCAAGCAAATAACAGCATATTGAGTGTTGGATGTCTTGGGAGGCCATCAACACGGGCGACTTCTATGAATTGAGAAGTGTTTTGATGTTTATTGATTTACTAAGTCTCTGCCAATTGAAATAAGTGCCAAATGGAAATAGGTATCCAATTACAATCAGCCAGTCGACATTGGGTGAAGTCTTATTGTCTAGATATCACGCATAGTTGTCACTTCTTCGCTATGACACTATTTGATGGGTACATATGCACTAATAATTGTTGCTTTTTTGGACACTATGACTGTTTGAAGTCAATCATTGAATCGCTTCAAATCTGTAATATTCAAGTACTGCAACCCATCGACTACACCACCAGTTTGCCCTCACTGAGCTTTTGTCAGTGATTATGATTAGAATAAATCATAGGCTTTTTATTGCCCCTCATCATCTACATGCTTCGTTTCTTTTTTTCTTTTCATTTGCCTGAATCGATTGCATCACCTGCAAACTTCATGCAGGTCAAAACGTCATCCAGGAATTCAAATTCGACCTCTTCATTATCATTCGACTGAAAACATGAGTGATGTTTTCTAAGAGGGATTTCTTGTTGGCGTTATTGTTTTCGTAATCACCTCATATTTCCAGGTCTCTGTAGCCATAGATCTGGTACTTTTGAAATCTTGACAGTCAGCTTCATTGCACAAGCTTCAAAAGATAATATTTTTCTATTTTCAAAGCGGAGACGAAACCTTCAGCAGAATAAGCAAGATGTGGAGCTTGTTCTGATAAGCAAAGCGATTATGCGATTCGAATGATTCACAGTTCTTTTTGAAATTCTACACTGGATTGTGAAATACATTTTTCTATCCCTTTTGACCCCAAAGGTCAGTGATCCAATGATCGCTTTTGTGAAAGCGTCAAAACTCATCCAATAAGTGACTGCATAATTCCAATGTGCTTGGGCATAAGATGGAAGAACGTCACTTTGAGGACGAAATTCCTTGACAGTCGCCGACACTGCCTTTCATCTTTTGATGACTTGTCAGCTTTCTAAAAAGCAAAGCAGTTCATTATGCAGTCCATCAGCTTGCTCAGTCATTCTATAATCCTTGTTTGGGCATGTCAAAGTTGATTAACATGGCATCCCAGAAAATCAGGAGATTGATGAGGAGGCCTTCGTTCTATTAACATAGTAGTCAGTTAAATCTATCCTTGATCTATTTATTAGGAACGAGGCTTACTACAAATTAATTACACTGCACAAAAAAGTCCTCGTACAATTTTTTATTCTTTTAAAAAAGCGATATTTTGTAGGTTCCAGCAATCGGTTGACATTTCTTTTTGGCAGAATTGCAGCACATGCCTGAAACTTTCTCTCAGACACTTGAATTTTCAAAAATACCTGCTTCCATGCCTGGTGGGTCCTAATTAACAAAAAAGGCTTGTCTTTTTCTAATGGAGGTTCCCCTTTTTATCAGATGTCATCAAGCTTTGATTTCAGGTGGAGCGCTTCTCTAGTGTTTTGAGGTGTTTGTTTTAAGGAAAGTCAGCGGTTTTGAAAACCCCTTTAGCGGAAATAAAAGTGTTCATGACATTTGATGAATTGGGAATCCTCCACAAAAATCAGACTGTTATCTTTCCTTATCCTTCAATGCCTAATGGTCATTTATCGAATTCCTGTGTATGTGCTAAGAGTCATTCACACCACTTGTGATTAGGAGAGTAACTCATTTGCATCACATATCAAATTCAGATCCAGATGATAACTTGACAAGGGGCTGTCAAGCGTCAAGATGATAAGATTGATTTCTTTAACCCTTGCCTGTTCACTGTGGAGACCTGTCAAGCACCAATTACACCAAAGTCAAATTTCTTGATCTAGTTTCCACCCCCACCAGGCGTCAAATGATCTGAATGTGAGGATCATAGAGCGGTAGTTGGGAGACTGAAAGATACGGCGATGAAATTGCAAAAGTTAAGACTTTCAAAACGACTTGAATATTATCAGGATATGATCAAAGGCGCTCAATGAATTGTCATCGTGCAGCCAGAGACAGCACTGTAAACTGTACACCGCAAGAAACAGCTAATACAACCGCTAAATTTCACCTGTGAATATCAGATAAAAATGATGACGTCAGAATTTCATGATTGATTACGTCACTGTTTAAATCTGTAATGATCGGACAATCAGCTTCTGCTTTTTATGGTTGCTTCTGTTCAGACTGTGCTAATTTGAGCCTTTTTCGGATATTCACGGTGCAGCTAGCCTTGAATCCATCAGAGAACCTTTTCCTATTCACCTTCGAAGTGGGCCTTCTAGCCGTCGTTGTAAGTTGCTGCGCGTGTGTATCAATATATCAAGGCTATCTGTTCAAATGAGCCTTGTTTGGTTTTGTGTGAATTCATTATTTCACTAAATCAAACCGTGTTCGTGCAATATTCATTCTGTGATATCATTATTGATTATTCTCTCTTCCTCTCTCCCCTCTCCCCCTCCCTCTCTCTCTCTGTGTCTTTCTCTTTCTCTCTCTCTCCCTCTCCCCTCTCTCTCTCTCTCTCTCTCCCTCTCTCTCTCTCTGTGTCTTTCTCTTTCTCTCTCCTTCCCTCCCTCCCTCTCCCTCTAACTTTCTCTCTCTCTCTCTCTCTCTCTCTCTCTCTCTCTCTCTGTGCCTCTTCCTCTCTCTCCCTAACTCTTTTACCGGAAGATAATCACATCACGAGTGGCGCATTGCTTAACTAATTTTAAAATACACGTCCTTGCTTTCAATGTGAGAATTTGTACTCGCAGAATAAGCTCCCCTGAAAGTATAATGTTGTTGTTTACTTGTTTAAGACTATAGTCACGTTTGCTTTAAGATGTAATAAGTAATGCATTCTTTCACTTAAGCAGATGTTTTTCAATTTCATCAAAATTCAAGAAATTGTTATATTAATGAGAGTGAAAGCTTTCTAATGAACTGAGAATTGCTAGTCCTCTCGTAAAACATCTGTAACATCATTTATCTTCATGATTTGAGTGTAATGCAATTTTGTAAATGGTGAATTGCTGAAATATTACTTGCACTAGTATTCTACATTATAATGACAATCGATAGCATGCATGAATCTTTCTTTATCTTTCTCATCTATTTCATAAAAGCAAACGTCGAATTCATTATTTCAACTAGTTCGCAGAGGATTAGAATTTTCATAAGATCTATTGTGTCACAGAAAATTTAGAAGTGTTGGAACAACCTCTACGTATAGTTTTAGCAAGGCTTAATTTCTTTTAAGATATTCACTTTCAAATTTCAACGAAACACAATGCATATACTTTCAATGATTTTCAATTGCTTTTTTCATCTATTCTCTCCTTGTGATAATTCGTGTTGTGAAGATCTATACATTTGTCAATGAAGAATCTGCAAGAGAAAGTACATCCCTCTGAAGAGCTCAGCGTGGATGCCGTTTGTCAATTTTAATTTCAACGCCACCTGACTCACATAAAGGTGACAAAGAATATGAATTGGAAGCATGTAAATCGAAGTAATTAACCATATAAAAACTTAATGAAATTCCTATTCTACCAACCTTGCGAAGTGGCTTGATCAATTACTGAAACCTCAAATCCCAAAAACCTTTTCTTTGAAAGACACTTTTCAATTTGTTGACCAGCTGAAAAATCTTGATGTTTCTGATCAGTCGTATAAAATGTATAGTTTCGATGTTGTCAATCTCTTTACCAGTATTCCTTTGAAGAGGACCATCAGACACATTGTCTCAATGATTGATTTCAGCAAATTACCTATAAACTCGACTGCATTATCGAGTTTATTAGAACTGGCTTGCGAAAATATTTTGTTCTCATTTAATGATATTTTGTATTACCAAATCAACGGCATGTCCATGGGGTCCAGTTTAGGACCTACCATGGCAGCCTTCGCTATGGATCTTCTTGAAAGCCAATTTCCTAAGTACGACGGCAATCAGCCATTTTTCTATCGTCGCTATGTAGACGATTGTTTTTCTCTTTTTCGTAACGATAATGAAGCAGAAAATTTTTTGAATTTTCTGAATTCCCTAGACGATGATTTGAAATTTACGATGGAAAAAAGTGTCAACGATTCTTTGGTTTTTCTTGACACTAATATAACGTTGAAATCAGAGCAATTCAAAATTGACTTTCATTTGAAAACTACCAATACAGGAGTTTATATGCATTTTCACGCATATGCCCCCATGCAGTATAAATTAGCTGCTATGAGATCCCTCTTTTATAGGGCTCATCGTATTTGCTCTGATCGTTCTTTGTACGATAATGCTGTAAAAAAGATAACTGAAATATTTAAACAAAACGGCTTCCCAGATCCTCTTATAAATGAAACAAAATCAAAAGTAGAACAGAAGATTTTTCAAAGCCAGCAATCGATTGTGAAAAATAATGATAAGAAAGCCATTTTATATTGGTCCGTTCCGTTCATTGCTGAAGGCAGTAAAGAGTTTAAAAACAGAATCAAAGACTTGAATCACTATTTATCGAACACTACCATCAAACCGGTTTTCAAAACCTCCAAAATGAGTGATTATTTTCCTAACAAAGATAAGATTGCCAGCGGTCTGAAATCGAATGTTGTTTACAAATATTTTTGTGACCGTTGCAATATGCGGTACATCGGCGCTACAAAACGCCATCTTGATACTCGCATCGCTGAGCATCTTAAAGGTTACCCTGTCTTGACAGAAATTTCTATGCATGAACACAGTCCTGAGAAGACGAACTTTAAAGTCATAGGTCGGTACAAGTTGCCCTTTATTCTGGAATCTATTTTAATCAAGCAAGATGTGAAATGCCTGTCCAACGAACGGAACGGATCTCACCCTCTCTACCTCGGATTGTCTGACTAGCAATTGTTAATTTTATTCAATTTCCATGCTTTAGTGATTTCATATATAAGGCGAATTTTACTTTATTTTAACGATTTGTCCGCTGATGATGGTGTAATGAACACTGAAACATGTCCGGTTGAGAAAAGACAATTTGTTTTTCTTTAATGAAATTACTTTATTTTCTGCGTGACAAATAAAAATTGTTTCAAGCATATTCGAATGAGGCAAAATATATTTTTTTTCAGTCAATTAAGGACAACAAGTTCATCGAAGAGAAATATTGTCTGCTGAATGCAATAGTATAAAAGCAGAATTTTAGTCAGCATCACCGCCTTCAGTCACTAACTGCCTGATTGGATAAAATGATGATACATCGACAATCAGGGCAGCACTGAACCATATTCTGTCCATGAAGAAAGACGTCATGCAACGAGTGATGAAACAAACAGCTCAAATATAATGTCAGCTAACGTGAAGATGTCGTCACCTACTGCGTGCATACGTGCATTGTCTTAGGGCTCATCGCTCAGCCTATACTTTTGACTTGCTGATGGGTGATTTGTTTTCACCATCAGAACAGCAGGCTAATTGTTAACTAAGCAGTCGAGTTTTATCATGGGCTCTTTCAAATGATATAGTTTATGTGACTTCTTATAATACTTGATGTTCTATTGTATCCTTGAAGCGGCGCTTGAAGTTATACAAATGCCTGAAATTTTTGGAAAGCAGAAAGTGAAGGCACTGTGACATTGACAACTGAAGAACTTCCTTCCGACAGATTTTCCAATAGATAATGTTTCGTACATTAAAAGCACATTATATACGCATCTGTTCGCCCGATGACATCTTACAGGTAAATTCTTCCAAAACATTTCTTCTCCCTATTTGCTGCATGTTGATGCGAAGCAATAATTTAGTTATCAATATTGGTCGTCTAATTGCATAAAAAGATACTTTGAGTTCTTTGAGAATCGATCAAGTTGATGAATTTACTGAGGAAATTATCACAGTGAAATCACGCTGTTTCAGACGGATGAATTAACCCAGGGGTTCCCAACCTGAACGAATTTTGAGGGGTACGCATAATATAAGGGATAATAAGTATTTATTAAAATTCAATTTTACTTTGATTACTAATTCTCAGCCACCAACTCGACCTCAACCACATACTTATGTGAATCCGGATTCTCCACCATAGTAATGATAAAAGCAAACAAAGAGCTCGTTTGATGTTGGAGCATGGCTTTCGCTGTGTTAGTGTTGTTACACAAGCACGCATCAGTTATGTCTAGTTAATTTTTTGTGTAATTAAATTACGAATTTCGTATATTTCTACGCGTAATTAAATTTCACTGTGATTGAATTCCTGCTATTATTTATATGTATAGGTGAGGATACGCGGAATAGTGAAAGATCTTATGATTTTCTATTTAGGGGTGCGCAGCATGAAAAGGTTGGGAACCACTGAATTAGCCTCATTTCGATTGACATTTGCGAGTTGAAAAATATTCACAAAGAATACTTCCAACTCACGAAAAACATGTTCATCTTCCTATTCAGCGCACTTCTGAAATCTGGTCCGGGTTCAACTGTTTATTCGGAATATACTTTTTTATGACAAAACAGGCGCTCTGAAGAAGATTAAACAGTCATTTATCGCAAGTAGATAAGGAGGAACAGCAGAGGACTGTTTATGGTTACTTTCAGACATTTCCATTCAGACTTTTTCATGCATGACATTTTCCCAATGTCCAGCGTTTTATCTCAATGAAATATAGTTTTTCATCTCTATGAATTCGCATTCAAAGTCTGCTTCTGTGAGGTTCGCACTTTTAATCAATCTTTCTGCTGTTTCAAAGTAAACGAAGAGCATTCAACCGAAAACAGATGACATTTCAATCAAATGATTCTCTCCGGAGACATCAGCTGTTGACCGAACATGTGATAGTCGGGAGTAGTCAGTGTCCATGCAAATAATCATGGTGATAACTGTGAATCTGTGTTCAGAATTTGATTTCTGAACCGATGCTGACATTGGCTGACTTCTAATTGCTTAATTTCTTTGAATTATTATAATGTCATCTCGGCTCATTTATTTTTGCTTTTGTTGTAAACATTTGTTTTGGTGGTCATTTCAGCTGATCAGTCAATCTCAAGCAGAATCAATTTCTGGATTATAGTCCGAGAGCTCACGCGAACTTGTGCAAGGAACGAGATAGTACATAAAACTTTCACATAGCATTGTACACCTGTAATCTACTGCAAGACTTCGCGCCTGCCGGATCAGATCATTTGCTTTTCAGAGAGGATAAACAGAGAGGATAACAAAATCCTATGTATTTCCAATGGTAAAATTGTGACATCTAAGGTGTTGACTCCAAATTTTCGAGTTTTTGCTCGTAAAAATATACACATTGGTATTTTATTGAACTGGTTATTATAGAAATCATCTACAGATCATGATCTTTCAAATGAGCTATCATTCAGTGACAGAGGATGAAGTAAAGTGTGCAAACAGACAATTTTCGCTGGTGTAACTGCAAATTTTAACATAGAAATTTCAGGAAAGTTGTTGATATACTTTTACGAAAAGTGTCTGTTTGCACACTTTACTTCATCCTTTGTCACTGAATGATAGCTCGTTTGAAAGATCTATAGATGATTTCTATAATAATCAGCTCAACAAAATACCAATTTGTGTTTTTTTTCTGAGCAAAAACTCGACAAAATGGAGTCAACACCTTAGATGTCACAATTTTACCTTTGGAAATCCATAGTATTTTGTTGTCCTCTCTATTTCTGAAGAGCAAATGATCTGATCCGGCAGACGCGAAGTTTTGCAGCAGGCTAGAGGTGTACAATGCTATGTGAAAGTTTTATGTACTATCATGTTCCCTGCACAAGTTCGCGCCAGCTCCTGGACTGCTAGCTGCAGGTAGCAGAGTGAATACCGGCCCCGGTCTCGGACTGCGGCGCATTCTATTCAAAGTTGGTAGCCATTTGAATACAATTGTAAATTATGCTTGGATAGTCAATTATCATGTTTCAAGATTCACTAAAGTAGTGAAAACTGTGCCCTACTTGCCACGGATAGGTACATGGATAGGTACATGTAAAGTTTAGTGTTATCAATAGGTACATGGATAGGTACATGTAAAGTTTAGTGTTGTCAATAGGAACATGGATAGGTACATGGATAGGTACATGTATAATTCAGTGTTATCAATAGGAACTTGTATGAGATCTGTTTTACTGGATAGGTACATGTGTTTGGTACACTGTGTTTCGGAACGTCTATGATCGAACTTGTGTGGTTTGGTTCTGAGCACTTGGGTACGTACCGATAGACGTCCGTTGTTTGATTTTGAATGGGTTTGCTCAATTGCGACTATTGTGACTATTGCAACCATTGTAATCAAGATGACACATTGATTTTCCTTTTACGTAGACAAACTATGCTATAAATATGAGATAGTTTTTTGATGACATACATACTGATGACTAGTATCCCAACGTCGTGGGTTGTCGCAAGAGACCTTGGATATTCTTTCAAAGCCATAGAAACTGTAACAAATCTCAGTGAAAATATCAATGCTGGTGATTTAGTTGATCGACTAATGGATCTAGATGAGCATGCTATGAATCACAATTTGGATCGTAGGTGGATAGAGGATTTCTCCATGCTACACTGCAATGATAGTGAAATTAGGAGGATCAAATTGGAACGATATGGAAAGAAGGAGACATCTGACAGTGTTTTAATAAAAAGTTCTCCCAATAAAAGTGACTTCAGAAGGAAATTAGAACAAGAGACATTTAAATTATTATGTGAACGGAACTGCGTTAAATGTTTTAAACAGGAACGATCCCTTCTCTTTTTGCCATGTTGTCATAGCGTTATGTGTTCTACATGTTATGTACCCTTTGAAACTTCATCTTGTCCCCTTTGCGATGAAGAAATATCTTCAACAGTCACTGTATATCGTACATGATGAGTCATCATGCAGGTCTGTGATTGGTCACTATTGTGTCTTTGTTTGACTTTTCTATATAAGGAGGACATTGTACCGTTCTATTTCAAGCATAATTTGAGGCTAATACAATGTCAATCAGCATGTCGTTCACTACCAACATTCCCATTTCAATAATTTACCGAAGTAAACTCTTCACGGGCAATATATTTTATTCTGCCGTGAATATAACTGGCTATAAAGCGGATTTGGTGGATCTGATGGAGGAAATAGTGAAGTATTTCCGCTGCGGAGAGGACGTTGTGGTGCAGAGAATGTTGATGAGAGTCGTGAACAACGCTCTTACACGAGTTGCAAGATTCTGGCTCAACGAAGTATTTCGCCCACTATCTCAAACGGAGATTGTACCGGAATACTCTCGCTGTTGGTGCACCAGTATCCAACGGAAACTCAACACATGTCTCCATGACATTATCACCTCCAGCTACTATGACGAAAGGGTGACAAATGCAAACTGGACTTGTTCAGTGGACCGCCATCAGTAAGCATCATGTGGCTGCTCAAGGACATTCTGAGGTAATCAGTTTGCGGGCATACTATGCCAATATTTTAAAGACTTTCCATTCAAAGCCCTGCTGTATGTGCTGTCCAATTTCAAAACATCTAATGAAAGACATTGAGCAGCTCATAACTGCTACAAATCAGACTCTAGCCGATGTGAGTGTATATCAGTTTCCCTCTACAGCTTGTTAAGTGTTTTATGTAATTTTATAAGTACCAGCAACAAACTCTGTGTGAATGCTTGTAAACTTTTGTATATAATGTTGTAAGTACTAAGCAAAAAATTGTAATTGTATTATCTATTTCCATATTAGAATAAAAATGTCTGTAAAACGGAAGGCATCTTCTCGTCAATCGAAACGGTCTTTCAAACCTTCAAGTCAGTTTAAAAAGGCGTTGCGAAAGTTAAACAGGATACATGATAATAAGAAGAAGTGTAAATTGATTCAAAATTCAAGTGATGATTTCATTCGTGATTTAGCTTTTGCAATACACAAATGTCTACCTATTTACAAGCCTCTGTTGAATGCTGGCTCTTTGAATAGCATTAAAAAGTTTTCAAATCCAAGGAGTAGTGATAAGAAAAGGCGAAACTTAATTCAGCGCGGTGGTGGTGGGTTTCTAAGTATGTTAAATAATATTGGAAACAGTATTAATGGTGTAATCAATAGTCCGCTTGGAAGGATTGCAGCAACTGCTGCAATGTTAATATAAGGTTAGCGAATGATAAAGTGACACGTCATCACTTTGATTGATGAGTCATATATAGGTGTATATAAGGAAGACGCTTTAATGATATTTTACCACTTTCAAGTGACAATTCATTTGCGCTGGTTGAAAGCTCCGAATTAGTACTTGTTGAAACATGACTCAGAAAATGTATACAATCAGAGAGGAAGGTGACGCTTTTGAGCAAGATCTCTTGAAGCTTCGTCCGACACGAAAGGTGCAAGGATTGGACATACGTTCTACTTTCAAACCTTGAATTATGGTGATGATGGCTTTTATCTTCAAGTTCCATTCTTCCACAGTAATGGTATGTCTACATCAGGGTATAGCAATATGAGACAAATGCGAGTGACTTTTCCAAAATGGCAACAGGTGATTCTTAAAACTATTGACTCTTTCGCGAAAGAATGTGTTGAGCTGCCTGAAAGTGCTCCCACTCATTGGAGAAAGGCATTAGAGGAAGGAGTTGGTTATAAGGAATTGCCGGAATTCGATACACTGTTTTTAAAACTATCGGATCATTTTTCAAGCATTCGATCTCTTTACAAACGCGATGGAATGTGAGGATCTCAAACGGGGCCGCTATATGGGCTTAGTGCACGTTACCGGACTTTATATTGGTTCACATGGTTCGACTGGTAAAAGTCGCATCTTTGCAAATGAAGGTTCTTCAACTAGTCTATGAACCACTACCAATTGATAAATGTTTAATTAACATTGATAAGACTGCTTCAAGTGATGGGAAGGAAGAGAGCAAAAAGCGAGGGCGGAAATCTAAAGATGGGAATCCTAAATTGAAGTTGAAGCGCCAAGACGCTGACTTGAAAACTTTTTATAATCCTAATTGTGATGAGGAAACACAAATGTTTTAATTTGTAAATGTAACTTGAAAGTTTCTATTCTGAATGTAAATAAACTTGATCTGGAACATGTGTCTGTTTTGTTGTTCTAAGCAAAATTAGTGGGATGATGAGTTTAATGTTAATGGAATTATAAGATGACAGATTTTCGTCTATTCACTGATCGCACAATGTGTGTCGCTGGACCAAGTCAGTCCGGTAAAACTACATTTGTAACTGAATTGCTACAATATAGAAATGAAATGTTTAACAAGGAAATTAAGAGAGTCAAATGGTATTATGGAATATTTCAACCACAACTACATTCTGCACTTCGCCAGAAAGGTTATGAGGTGAAGCAAGGGTTGCCATCAACTGAGGATATCAAAGCAGGTGACTTACTAGTATTAGATGATCTATTACGAGAAAGCAAATCTTCAAAGGATGTAACTGAAATGTTCATTCAAACTGCACATCATAGGGAAGCTTTTATTATCTACATCACCCAAAACATCTTCGATGGAGGGAAAGAGCAAAGAACTAGAAGTTTGAATACACATTATTTGGCAATATTTAAAAATCCAAGAGGATAGCAGTCAGATACATCATCTCAGTAGACAGATATTACCTCAACAACCTAAAGTACTTTCAAAAATATATGAAGATGTAACAAAGAAACCACATGGTTATCTATTTATTGATCTAACCCAGGAATGTCCGGAACGACTTCGATTTCGAACAAATATCATACCTAATTCCGCTGAACCAATGACAGTTTTCTCGGTTCACAGTTAGTTTTAAGCAATGTACTTTGTTGCCTTATTATTTTCAAACATGTCGTATTCAAAGATGGTAGTCATTCCTCAAGAGGAGTATGTACAATTGACTACATTACAAAGTGCACAGGAAGTCAAAAATATAGATCAACCTATTACGAATCAACTTAAGGAACTAACACAAAAGGATATGGAAATTCAGAAGATTAAGGATCCCTATCGACGAATGCAGTTAGCAGCTGGAAAACATTGACGAGAGGCGACAGATTCGTGACAAGTTGCGACGATTTATAACCTTGTCAACACCTCGACCATATCGTGTGCGCGCTGAGCGATTATTTGACTTCATTGATCCACATGTGAAGTTCAATGAGAGAGGGGAGATAATAGATGAAACAACTGGTGATGTTATTAGAAATAGTCACATAGATGACCCTTCTACAATATGCTGTCAGAGATGTTAAGGCGGAAAACTAGGTGCACCACAAGGGTGGTCATATTTTCAGAAAATTTTATCTGATCAAATTGTACCTCACAATATTATTGGAGGACCGACTGTGAATGAATTGGATAAGGGTCACTTACAAGATGGATCAAAGAGTAAAACACCCACGATGGCGGTCAAGCGAGAGCTTGCAGATCCGATGATCTGCAACCAAAAAGAGCTATAGGCGCTCAATGCGTGTTGCGAAGGAGTATAGTAAATATTAAGCAAATATGAATTAAGCCTTGCCTCTCTCATATTATGTCGTTACAAAAA
>CAJQUW010003805.1:0-20000 GCA_907163375.1 Prostheceraeus crozeri
GGGGGGGGGGGGGGGGGGGGGGGGGGGGGGGGGGGGGGGGGGGGGGGGGGGGGGGGGGGGGGGGGGGGGGGGGGGGGGGGGGGGGGGGGGGGGGGGGGGGGGGGGGGGGGGGGGGGGGGGGGGGGGGGGGGGGGGGGGGGGGGGGGGGGGGGGGGGGGGGGGGGGGGGGGGGGGGCGGGCGGGCGGGGAGGTGGGGGGGGCGGGGGGGGTGGTGCTGGGGGGAGGCGCTGGTGTTGAGGCTGGGTGGGCGGGGGGACGTGTGAGGGGGAGGGGGGGAGAGGTGGCGGGAGGGGGATTGGCCAGGGCGGGGTGGGGGGAGGGGGGGGGGGGGGGGATGAGGGTCGGTGGGGGGGCGGGCGAAGGGAGGGCGGAGGTGTTTCGGGGGGGAGGGGGGGTAAGGCCCAAGCTGAGGGGAGGGTGGGGGGCGGGTGGGGGGGGGGGTTGTGGGGTGGCGTGGGGGGGCGGGGCGGGGGAGGTGGCGGTGGGGGGAGGGGGGGGGAGAGTGGGTCGAGGTGAGGGATGGTCGGGAGGGGGGGGGGGAGAGGGGGGGCGGTGGGTTGGTCTGGGGTGGAACGGGAGGAGGAGGGGCGGCCTGGGGGGGGTGGGATCGGGGCGGGGGTGGGGGGGGGGGGGGGGGTGGGGATGGGAGGGGGTAGGCGCGTGGTCGGGGGTGGGAGGGGGCGTTCGGGGGGCGGGGGTGTGGAGTTGGGGGGGGTGAGGGGGTGGGGGGGGGTGGCGGGGGGGGTGGGGCGGCTGTGGGAGGGGGACGCGGGGGGGGGCGGTAGGGTGGGGGGGGAAGTCGCAGCGGGGGGTCTGGTGGGGTGGTGGAGTGGTTATGGAGGAGGAGGTGCGAGGGCAGGGTGATGGGGGTGGGTGGGGAGCTGGGGGGGGGGGGCCGGGGAGAGAGGGGTAGGGGGGGGAAGTGAGAGGTGGCGGGGAGGGGTCGGATGGTTGGCCGGACGGGGGCATGGGGTCGGGAGAGGGGGGCGGGTGGGGGGGGTCAAGGTGGAGGATGTGCGGGGCGTTGACCGTCGGGTAGGGGCGCGTATGTCGGCGGAGGTGGTGGGGGTGTCCGGGGGGGCGGGGGGGGCGGGCGCGGGTGTGGGGTGGACACGGTGGGGAGGGGGCGGTGGAGGTTGGGTCGGGTGGCAGGGGGAGGACTAGGGGGAAGAGTGGTGCGGTGGGGAGGGGGGGGCGGGCCGGTGGAGGGAGTGTTGAGTTGGGCAGGGGTGGGCGGTGTGTTGGGTGGGAGGGGGGGGCGTCGGGGGATGGGTGGGGGGGGTGGCGGGAGCGGGGGGTGCGGGCTTGTGGAGGGGGGGGGGGAGGGGAGGGGGTGGAGAGGGTTGCGGGGGCGGGGGGTGGGTGCGACGGAGATGCGGGTGGGGGGGGGGGGCGGGGAGGGTATGCTGGGGGGTCGGGTTCCGGGCTTATGGCGGGTGTGGGGGGGGGTGGGAGGGGGGTAGGTGGCGATCTGGGGGGGGGGCGGGGAGGTCGGTAGGCTGGGGCTGGGGGTGCGGTTTGTGGGAGGGTAGGATGGGTTCGGACGCTGGGAGGGGGTGAGGGCGGGTGGGTGGGGGGCCGGTTGGGTGGGGGTTGTGGGGTGGGGGGCGGTGGTGGGGGGAGCGGGTGCGGGGGGCGGGAGTGGGCGCAGCACCGGAGGATCGGGGTGTCGAGCCGACGGAGTGATTGGGCGGGTGTGGGGGGGGGGGTAGGGATGCGGTTGGAGGTCGGGGTGCGGGTCGCGTGGCGGACCGGGGGCTGGGCGAGGGGGGTAGCGGCTCGAGCGGGACCGGGGGGTGGGGGGGTGGGAGGCGGGAGAGGGGGGGGGAGGGGGGGCGGTCCGGGGGTGGCGGGGGGGGCTTGCAAGCGGGGTAACCGGTCTGGTGAGGGCTGGATGGTGATGGAGCGGGGCGAGGTCTGGAGTGTTGTTGGGGCGCGGGTGGGGAAGGGGTGGCGGCATGGTAGCGGGGGTAGGGAAGGGTGGACGGGGGGTCTTGGGCGGGGGCGGAGGACGGCCGGGAGGGGCGGGTGGTGGGTGGGGGGTGGGGGGTGCGATAGGGGGTGGGGGGTGGGTGGGGGAGGTGGGGAGCGCGGGATGGGGGCGGGGCGGGGGGGAGGCAGGGTACTTCTTAGGTGTTGGGGCGGCGGGTGGTTGCGGGGGTGGATGATACGTGGGTGAGCGATGGGGGGGCAAGGGTGGCGGGGGAGTGGTCGGCGGTGGGGCTGCCCCCCAGTGGCCCGGGAAGCGCGTGGGCGGGTAGGTGGGCGCGCGCGGTAGCGGGGGGTGGGGTGCAGGGGCGGGGGAGGAGAAGAGGAGCGTGGTCAGAGAACGGTGGGGGTAGGGGGGGTGGGAGGGAGCGGGAGACGGGGGGGTGGGGCGGGATGGGGGGGGGGGGAAGAGGCGGTGGTCTGGGTTCGGGGGCGCGCGGTTGGCGACGGGCGGGGGGTGGGGGGGTTGGGGCGGGGAGGATGGGATGGGGGGCGGAGGAGTCTGAGTGGCTGTGGGGGTGGGGTTGGGGGGGGGGGTGGGTGGGGGTGGGAGAGGGTCAGGATGTTCCATACCGGCGTGAGGGATAAGCGGCGTCAGGGTGGAGGGGGTGTCGCCAGGGGCTACTCGAACGTGACCGCGGCGGGGCTCGGGGCCGGCGTAGGGGGGGGAAGTGGCGCTAACGGGTGGCCGGGTAGCTACCGGGGTAGGGCGCGAGGGTGGCGGGGGTGTGGGGGAGGGCCAAGGGAGGAGGGGTCGGGAAGGGTGGCGAGGAGTTGTGTTGGGGGGGGGGGAGGGGGGGTAGCCGTATGGTGGTGCGCGGGGGGGGGAGGCAGGTGGGGGCGGGGGGAGGTAGGGGGGGTGGGGGGGTGGGTGCTTTGGGGGTGGGGGGACCGGCCGGGCGGGGAGGGGATCGTAGGTTCGGGGGGGTTTGGGGGGATGGGAGATGAGGCGGCCAGCGTGCGGTAGGTGGGGGAGGAGGGGGTCGCCTCCGGGCCGAGGGTCGGCGGATTGGCGTGGGGGGAGGGGGTTGGGTCGAGACGTTCGGGGGGGGGTGGGACCGGGGTTGGGAGTGGGTCCAGCGGGGGGGTGCTGGTTGGGGGGTGGGCGTGAGGTGTCGGGTTGGGGTGGGAGTGTAGCGGCCGGGGCCGGGTGGTGGGTGGGCGTGGGGCGTTACGGGGGGCGGCGGGAGGTCTGTGTGGGGGCGGGGTGGGGCGGGCGGGCTGGGGGGGGGGGGGGGTGTGGCGGGCGCGGGGGGGCGGGCGGTGTAGGTGGCGGGGGGGGGTGGGGTGGTGTGCAGGGCTAGGGGTTGGGGGGTGGGCGGGGGGGGGGTCGGTCGCAGTGCGGGGCGGGGAGGGGGCGGCGAGGGGGGGCTGCGGGGTGGGGGTGGGGGGAGGGGGTCGCGCGGGGGGTGTGCGGGTTGGGGTGGGGGGGGGGTGGGGAGGGGGGGGGCTGCGGGGGCGGGGGTTGGGAGTGTGGGGAGGGTGGGGGTTCACGGTGGAGGGGGGTGGGGCCTTGGGCGGTGGGGGGTGGGGGCGAGGGGGGGGGCGCGGGCCGGGTCGGGGCGGGGGGGTGCAGGTGGAGGGGTGCGGAGGGCCAGGCCGGTGGGGCGGGAGGGGGGGGGGCTGAGGGCTGTGGGTGAGGTGCGCGCCGAGGGGGGGGGGGCGGTGAGGGGGGTGGGGAAGAGGTGTAGGTCGGGGCGGGCGGGGGTGGCGGGGGTGGGTGGGGGGGACGGCGTTTTTTGACGTTCTCGGTGTCGGAGGTGGGTCAGGGGGATAGGGGGGGAGTGTGGCGGTGGGGTTGGGGGGGGGTGATGGCGGGAAGGTGGGGGGGTCTAGGTGGGGATGAGGGGCGGTGGGGGGGACAGGGGGGGGTGGTTGTGGGTGGGGCGTGGGGGGGGTGTCGGGGGGGCGCTCGTGGCCGGAGGCGAGCCCTGGGTTCGGGGGTGGTAGGGGCGATGGAGAGGGGGGTGTGAAGGGGGAGCGGGGGTGGTTGGGGTGGGGGCGTTCGAGAGAGGTAATAAGGGAGGGGGGAGGTGGGTGGAGGGGTTGCACGCGAGCGGCGTGGGGCGGTGGGGGTGTTGAGGGGTGATTCGGGTGGGCGGATGGGGTAGGACAGGGGGTGCTGGCGGGGATAGCTGCGGGCGGCGGGGATGAGGGGGGGTGAGGGGGGGGTCGGCGGAGCGGGGTGGGGGGGAGGGGTTGGGGGGAGGGGGGGTGAGGGCGGCGGTGGGCGGGCCGGGGTGGTAGGAGGGGTGGGGCGGAGGGGGCGGGGTGGAGATTGCGGTGCTAGGGGGTGGAGTGGGGGGGGAGGAGGTGAGGGCGCTGTGGGGCGCAGATGGGCGGTGGGGTGGATGGAGGATGCGGTGGGGAGGGGCAGGGGGAGGTGGCGGAGAGGTGGGGGGGTGCTTGACCGAGATCGTGGGCGTGGGCGGGGTGGGAGGGTGGGGGGGGCTGGCTCGGGTTGGGGGGGGGGGGGGCAGATGGTAGGTGGGGGGGGGACGGGGGTGGAAGGCGGTGGAGGGGGGGGCGGGCGGAGGGGAAGGTGTCGGGGGAGGGCGGAGGGATGCGTGTGGGGAGCGGGTCGGGGGGTGGGGCAGTTTAGGGTGGGGTGGGGTGGATGGGGGGTGGCGGGGGTGAGTGGGGAGGGGGGGAGGGGGGTGGGGGAGGTGGGGAGGGGAGGCGGTGGGGGGGGGGGGTTGAGGAGCGGTGGACAAGTGTGGGGGGATGGGGGGGTTGGGGCTTGTGCGGGGTGGAGGGGGAGCGTGCGGGGTAGGGGGGTGGTCGGTGGGCGGGTTGGGTTGGCGGGTCGGGCTGACTGCGGAGGTGGGTCGGGGCGCAGGCGTGGGGGTGGGGGGGGGTGGGGTTCCCGGTCGGCGTAGGGGGCGAGGGGAGGGGGGGCCGGGGGTGGGGCGGAGGGGGTGACGGGGGCGTGGGGGGGGGATGCTGTGTGGGGGGGGGGGTGAGCCGGGGGGGTGGGTGGGGCGGCAGGTGAGGGGGTTGGGGAGCGGCCGTGAGGGGGGCGGGTCCGGGAGTGGGGGAGGGGGGTGGGGGTAGGCGGGGGGCGCGAGGGGGGGGGGGGGGGGGGGGAACTCACGGGGCGGGGGGTTGGGGGGGAGACGAGGGCGGGGGAAGAGAGGGGGGGGTGGGGGGTGTGGTGTATGGTCCGGGGGTGGCTGGGAACGAGGGGGGGGCAGGGGGAGGTGGGGGTGCGGACGGGAGAGCGGTGGAAGGGCAGGAGCGGGGGGGTCGTGGCGGGTGGGTGTCGGGGAGGGGGAGGGTGGTGGGGGCTGTTCCGGTCGGGGGGGCGGCGGGGGGGCGGGCGGGCTGAGTGTGGGGGGGGTGGGGGGGGCGGCTGGGGTTGGTTCGGGTGGGGCTCGGGTGGGACGGGGGGGGGAGGGTGTCGGCGCGTGGGGGGGGGGGTGGGGCGGGGGGGGTTAGGGGGTGAGGGCCGGGGTGGCGGGTGAGGGCGGGGAGGCAGGTGTGAGTGGGGGGGGCGCGGGGGGGGGTGAGTGGGGGGTCTGGGGTGGGGGCGGGCGCGTGGGGGTTGGCGGGGATGGGTGGTCGGCCGGGGAGGGTGGGGGCTGGAGGGTTGGGGGCTGGGCGGAGGGGGGGGGTGGGGATTGGGAGGGGTTGGGGGGGTGGGTGCGGTGGCGGATGCGGGGGGCGGTGGGGCCGGGGGCGGTGGTGGGGTGGGGGGTGGGGGCGAGGTGGGGAGATAGGGGGGGGTTGACGGGGCGGGGGGTGCGAGGGGCAGGGTGGGGGTGTGGGCGGGGGGTTGGCAGGTGGTGTGGTGGGGGGGAGGGGTGGGGTGTCGGGGGGTGGGGCGGTGCGGGGAGGCGGGAGTGGCTGTGAGGCGCTGTGTAGGGGAGGGGCGATGGGAGGGGCGGTGGCGCGGCGGGTGTCGGGCGGGCGGGAAGGGTCGGGGTGGGGTGGAGGAGGGGTGGTGGGGGTGGGGGGGGTTGGGGATCCTGGTCTGGATGCGGGGCAGGGGGGGTTGGCGGCGGGAGCTTGGCCGGGCTGGGGGAGGGGGGGCGGTGAAGGGCGCGGCGGGGGGGGGGGGGGAGTTGCGCGTGGTGAGAGGCTGAGCGGGCGAGCTGCGGGGGGGGGCGGGTTGTGCGGGCAGGGGGATGGAGTCTGGGGGGGTTCTGTTGGGTGTGGGCGGGGGTGGGGGGCGCGAGAGGAGGGGTGGGTGGGTGGGAAGGGGTGGTTGGGGGGGGCTCGGGGGGGGGGGGGAGGGGCGATGTGAGGGGGCGGCGCGGGGTCGAGGGGTGGGTGTGTTGGGGGGTGGTGGCGAGGTTGGGTGGGAGGAGTGGGTACTGGGGCGGGTGTGGGGTCGTCGTAGGGGCGGTTGCGTCGGGAGGGGCGTGGGTGGGGGGGGGCGGGGGGGGTGGGGGGTTGCGGGGGTTGGGGGGGGTGAGGGCTGGGGGGGGTGGGATGGCCGGGAAGGGTGTGCGTGGGGGGGGGCTGGGTGGGAAGTTGGCGGCGGGCGGGTGCTGAAGGTTGGGTGTTGTGTGGGGCGGTCGGGGGGGAGTATATGCGGGGAGGGGGTGGGGAAGGTCGGCGGTGGGGGGGGGGGGGCGGGGGGACAGGCGGTTGTTGTTTGGTGAGTGTGGTCGCGTTGGAGGTGGGGGGCGGGGTGTGGGTGTGCGGTGGTGATGGGGTGGGATGGCGGGGCGCGCGGGCGGGGGGGGGGGCGGGTTGGCGGGGGCATGGGTCGTTGCGGGGGCGGGGGTGGGGAGGGACGGGGTGTATGGCGGGGTGGAGGAGTGTCTGGGGCGGGCGATGGTGGGGGGGGGGGGGGGCGGGTCAGGCTGCGCGGGCGAGGGGGGGGGAGTGCGCGGTGCGCGCGGAGGGTGGGGGGGGGCAGGGGGGCGTGGGGGGGGGCGGGCAGAGCGGGAGGGGGTAGGGGGTAGTGGGGCACTCGACGGGAGGTGAGGCGGGGGTGGTTTGGGGGGGTGGGGGGGGGGTGGCTGGCGGGCGTTTAGGGGCGGGGGGGGGGCGGGGCGCCGGGCGAGAGGTGTGGGGGGAGGTGGGTGGGGGGGGGGGGGTGGCGCGGCGGGGCGCGTGTGGAGGGGGGCGGGGTTCGGAGCGGGGGAGAGGGTGTGCGGGGGGGGGGGGGCGTGGTTGGCGGAGCGGTTATCAGGGGTGGGGCGAGGAAGCGAGGGGGAAGCTTGGGGGGTGGGGGGGGCGGCGCGGGGGCTTGGCGGAGTGGGTGGGAGAGGGGCGTGGGGTGAAGGGGGGGGGGGGGTGGGGGGTGAAGGTTGGGGTGGGGTGGTGCGAGGGTACGCTCAGGGGAGGTGGGACACGGGGAGGGCTTGCGCGCGGTGGGGGGGGGCGAGGCGGGGAAGCTGGGGGGGTGAGGTCTCCACAGTGGCTGGGGGAGGGGTGGGGACCCGTGGGGGAGGCGGCGTGACGGGGCGAGAGGGAGGGGGTTGGGGCGGGGGGCGGCGGGATGGGGTTTGGGGTCGGCGGTAGGGACGGAGTGGTGGCTGGTGAGGGTGGCCGGGAGGCGGATGAACCGCGGGGGGCGTGTGGGCGGGAGCTTAGTCAGGGGGGGGCGGCAAGGCTGCGGGGGGGAGGTGTCGTGGCAGGGGAGGCGCGCGGGGGGGGTAGGGAGAGGGGTCTGAGTGGAGGGGGGGCTCGGTGGGGACGGATCGGTGGACCGGGGGAGGCCGCGGGGGGTGGGCCCCGGGGGGTGGGGGGGGGGGGGGAGCGGGCGGTGTGGCGGCGGTGGGGAGGTGGGGGTGTCGGCTTGGCGGGGAGGGGGGGGGGTAGGGGGGGAGGAAGCGAGAGAGGTGGGGGGGGGCTCGGGCTGGGCCGCGGGCGCGGGCGGTGGGCGGGGGTGGGTTTGGGGTGGGGAACCAAGGAGGCGGAGGGGGAGGGAGCGTTTGCCAGCGGGGAGGCGTGTGGCCGGAGCTTGTGGTGGAGGGGGGGAGTGGAGTGGGGGCGGGGGCGAGAAGGCACGGGGGGGCGCGGAAGGGGGGGGGGAGCGTAGGGGGCGGACTGGGGGGGTGAGGCCGGTGGCGGAGGGGGGTTCCTGTGGGGTGGGGTGGGGGTTGGGAGAGGGGGGGTTGAGGTTGGAGGGGGGGCGGGTAGAACCTCTGGGGGGCGGGTCGGGGGCGTAACAGGGGGGGGCGGGGGGTGGTGCCAAATACGGGGGCGTGGGGGGTGGGGGTGTGGAGGGTGGGTGGGGGGGGTCGGGTTGGTGCTGGGGGGTCCGGCGGGGAAGATGGAGCCAGGGGGGGGGCTGTGGGTGGGGTGTAGAGTGGGGGGGGGCGTGTGGGTCGCGGCGGGGGGGGCGGCTCGGGTAGGGGGGGGAGGGGGGGGGTGGGTGGCGGTGGCGGGGGGCTGTGGGGGTATGTGCGTCTGGCCTGGGGTGGACTGGTTCTTTTGGGGTTCTGTTTCTGTTTTTTATTTCCTTTTTTCCTTGTTCTATTCTTGACTTGTTCTCTTTTTTCCTCCTTCTTTTTTTTTTCTTTTTCTTTTTATTTTTCAGCAAATGTTAACATCATAAGATCCTACCCAATTTCGGTGCTGTATTATTCTACAATCGGAAACTGTTTGAGCAATTGAAAAACTTGAAGAATAAGATGCGTGACTCTGTATCGACTGCTACACCTTTAGCATCTCGCGCACATGCCATATCTCTTTTCAATAGTATTGAGCCCCATCTCAATGTAAATGATAGAGGAGAAATCATTACAGATGATTGATGCTTCACGTTATGAAGACTTGATTCAGTATGCGACACGTAGAAAGCGCCGTCAGGGCTATGTTCCACCTGGTTGGTCATACTTTCTTAAACTATTGAAAAAGCATAATGTGCCAAAACTTGCTTTGAATAATGAGACATTGAAAGAACTTGATTCAACAGTGGCTACTACTCCAATGCTTCAGACGATGAAAATGCCAACAAATTGGTTTAAGGCGTCACCTGCTACATCCCCTCCCCCACTCACTAAGCAAACAAGAGGAAGAACTCGACGTAGATCTACATCGACACTAAAACTGTTAAAAGGAAAACGTAAAACAGCTCCTCCCAGGAAATACATGTTCTCAGACTATTAATATGAAGCAGATGTGTTGCTTGCCATGTAATGAGCCGCCAGAGGTGAATGTCGTTGTCACTTGCACTTGCTGCGCCAGCTCTCATAATGAAACCCCTAAGCAATGTGAACACGATCGCAAAACCGCTAAAGCTAAATGCTGCAGTAGTTGTAAATGTATAAAGGGAAGAAAACAAAAAGATGAGAAGGAGGAAAAAAATAGAGTCAGGTCGTCATCGATGAACGTATTTGAAGTCAATCTATTATGATGTATAAACATCCGGCAGGATTTGCATCTATCAAGAAATTATCAAAAGCGAGTGGTCTTCCACAATCACAAGTGAAACGACGGTTTAAAGGGTCAGGCTACCTATACACTCCACAAACAAGCGAAAAAAGAAGTACCGCACCCGCCATTATATTGTTCATGACATCGATGAACAGTGGCAAGCAGATTTGTGCGATGTTGCCTCCATTTCAAAACATAACTCGGGCAATAATTTTATTTTAACCGTCATTGATATTTTCTCGCGTTATGCGTGGGCTCAACTTTAAAAACTAAAGAAGGGAAAGGAGTAGCAAAAGCATTCCAAACAATTTTTCGAGAAGGTCGCATTCCAAAAAGAATTCAGAGTGATCAAGGAAAAGAGTTTGAAAATCAGCATGTGACAAGATTATTTGAGAGGCATGACATTGAGTTGTTTAGTGTAAGAGCGCTTATAAAGCTGCACTCGTTGAACGTTTTAATCGCACATTAAAAATCGTTTGTGGCGACATTTTACTGCCAACTTGACCCAAAATTGGACAAAGGTTCTACAAGATACACTCCCTGCCTACAATCACTCTATCCATCGTTCTATTGGACTCAGACCAGTAGATGTAAATGCTAACAATGTAGATAAAGTGCGCGAATCATTCCAACGTAAACGCACTCATGTGAAAAGTGATGTGAAAATTGGTGATAAAGTTCGTATCTCGAAAGTGAAAAGTGTTTTTGCTAAAGGGTACCTCCCGAATTGGACAGAGGAGGTATTTACAGTATCAAGGATTAATCAAAAAGACTCTCCGACCACCTACAAGTTGAAAGATTACGATAATGAAGAAATTGAGGGTAGCTTTTACCGCGATGAGATTGAGGTAGTCACTGAAAGTGAAACATATTTGGTAGAGAAAATCATTCGATGTAAAAAACGGCAAGGTGAAGAATGGTGTCTTGTTAAATGGACTGGTTATCCTTCAAGTATGAACTCTTGGATGCGTCGTGCCGACATCTTTCATCTAAGTGATCGACAGTGATTCATGCAAAGTTGTAACTAACAATGTTTAGGGTTTGAGCTATGAATCCAACTGCCTCATTTTATTCACGACCCTCCTACGTAAGTGGTGGAGGACAAATTTACATCGGTGCTCGCCGCCAACGTGGAGGTAGCATATGGTGCACTGAAATCTGTTGTAGCACCTCTCATATCCAATGTCGGTAGATCTTTAAAACGAAATGTTTTAAGTAATGCCGTTGGCTTTGCTGGTGATGTTGCTAGTGATCTTTCCAGAGGTAGAAGTTTCAAGAGCAGTTTGTTGAATCGTGGGAAGGAACGCGGTTTAAAAACATTGAAGCAGACCATTGCTGGTGTTACTCAAGGAAAGAAATCACCTAAACGAATGAGAAAAGGAAGGAGGAAACATCGCGGAGCTGGTAAGGTGCAATCTTCAGTCAAAAGGCATTCACGCAAACGTCGCAGAGGCTCTAATCATTCATCAGGCGCTAAACGACGACGCTGCTATAACTTCTAATCATGGAGTGTAAAACTTCCGGTTTTTGTTTGTTCGATCAACAAGCCATACAGACCGATATTCTTAGTTCAAGTATTGTAGATTATCATCCTCGAACAGCTGAGAATGCTGGCCCCATTGAATTTGTTATTCCTGGTGGTAGTGATGACTACATAGATTTGAGTTATGCGATGCTTGATTTGAGGTTTAGAATTCAGCAAGCAGATGGAACTGCTATTGACGATGCACATAAAGTTGGACTGAACAATTTACCATTGACTACATTACTTCGCGATGTTTCTCTAACGATTGGAGAGCAGCAGGTGGAAGGTGGTCAAAGCGATTATCCCTATAAATCATATTTCACTCATGTATCGCAGTTTCATCCAGCAGCACAAAAAAGTCATATGGAAGCCATGGGATGGTACAGAGATGAAGCAGGAAAATTTGATGTTGAAACAAACAGTGGCTTTGTAAAGCGATCTGCTATGATTAAAGATAGTAAAGTATGTCAGCTATATGGTCCGCTGAATTTAGACTTCTTTAGACAGTCAAAGTTTTTACTCTGTAATACCAGCATGCGACTCAAGCTGACATTGAATAAGCCTGAATTTGCGCTGAATGCATTTGCTAAAGTTGACAATTTTAGAATTCATGTGGAAGATATTGCACTTTACATTCGTCGAGTAGTACCGAATCCAAGTGTCATTAGAGGGCATGCTGAAGGTCTTAACCGCCAAAATGCCATTTACCCCGTTCAGCATACAAAGCTTCTCACCTTTACAATTCCGAAAGATCAAAAGAGTTTCATGAAAGATGGCCTCTTTCCATCGGAAGCACCGAAGCTCCTCATGGTGGCAATGGTTGAAAATGATGCATTTACTGGTAATATAAAGAAGAATCCTTTCAATTTTAAACACAATCAGTTAAGTGAAATTGCTTTACGTGTTAATGGTGTGAGTCATCCTGGTCCACCCTACAAACCAGATTTTGCTTCGGATCAATTTATGCGCAGTTATGTTGATTTTATGGATGTCTTTGGCTTTTACAATACGGATGATACCAACGGACTGACTATGAAAGAGTTTAAGAGTGGATATACTATTTATGCATTTGATTTGACTGCTGACAGCGATATTAGTGCACCCTATCGTCAAGCGAACGTGCTCATAATATTCGTTTGGATTTGACGTTCAAAAGAACACTACCTGAGACGATCAATGTATTAATTTATGCAGTCTTCGATTCAAATATTGAAATTACAAAGTATCGTGACGTGATTCTTCAGTATAATCGTTAATGAGTTGGTTGACTCATGGAGGAATAGAGGTACTGGAGTAGACACAGGATCTATATCAAGTCAAGGTCATACAAGTGGAGTCCATTTAAATTCATTATTTCAGAGTCATTTAATTACACATATCGGTTATATTATTAATTTTATAAGTAACAAAGTTGTTATAATCATTTTTAGACGTGGAGATAACCAGAAAATTCAGAAACAAGCTATTCTGATTACTAACGTGTGATTGGATATACTTGCACGTGATGAAAACGCCATTATAGATCCATATATGTGTTTTTGTTGCTTTTTCTCGACATAGTTTGAAAAACTTAATCATTTAAATTAATTTTATATTAATTCAATGTAATAGTATTACACATAACAATATAAACATTGTTATGTGTTTGCCAGACGTGATTACGAAACTTTGCTCCTTAATATGTGTGACGTCACATGCTACCAGTGACACAGAATACACAGGAACGCAAGCATTTTGCATCTGTCTTGTGTTTGATCACCGACTACGCTTTTTTTGGGTCCTTTGCCACGACCGCAACGCCATCAAATCGTCGTTACATCCACCGTAAATGTCGTTATCGCTTGTGTGTTCCAAATTGTAGGACTGGGTATGGAGCGAAGAAAGCACGTAACTTGCACCTGTTTCGAATTCCCGAGGCCGACTACAAATTGTTTGAGAAAGCCATTCCTCGCGCCAACTTTAGAATATCACCTTCGACGCGCATTTGTTCACTGCATTTCGACACATCATGCTTTGACTACAGCTCTACAGATACGAACTCAAGTAGAGAAAAGTCAACTTTGAAGAATCCTCGTCTTAAAACTGGATCAATTCCTACCATGTTTCTCAACTGTCCATACTATCTATCTCGACCAGCACCTACACCAAGAACAACAGCTACAAGCTCAAGATATATTGATCAATTCGAACCTTCGGCAGTGAGTGAACTATTCGATTCTTTAAATGAAACTGACAGAATTGAGAATCTGAAATCAATTATGGATTTCAAAGAGGTTACGTCGAATTCATCCTATGCTCTCCGTGACGATGAATTATTGACTATTTATATCCACGATGAACAGCATCACAGGATACTTGGTCGCATGGAGATTTCATCTGAATTTACTTTCAATGGATATATTCTAGACTCCGTTATAAATGCCGAAGAGTTCAATCATCTCTTAGTGTCAGTAAGCATGTAACATACTTCACTGAATTATCTAATTGTCTTACTGTAATCAAAACAAAACGGAATTGCTTGACACAGGAGTGCATCAAAAATTGTTTGATTGTATCAAAACACTTGACGAAAAGATAGACGATGATTTTCTAGATTTCATTTCGGAACAGTTGAAATTGAGGTCAATTTCTCCAAATCGGCGTCGATATTCATCACAGTTATATGCGCATGCCTACTTTTGGCGATCGGCTAGTTCTTCTTGCTACAAAACAGTTGTGTGAAGTTCTTCGTCTTCCTTCTATGAAGACCCTGAATCGATTATCATCGGCTATTCCCTCGGACGCAAACCGGACAATATTTGAGTGTTAGATGTTCAACATCTGTCTGATGAAGAGAAAATTTGCATTCTTCTGATCGATGGGGTTTATACGGCGGAAAAAATAGAGCTGAATGCAACGGGTTCAAATGGTTGGCCAAACAAAATCCGGAGAAAAAGCCAAGACTGTATTGGCATTCATGGTAAAGTCCTGAGAGAATCTTTTTCTGAAATAGTCTCACTAATTCCAGTGAGGAATTTGACAGGAATAGAATTAAAATCACATTTCGAAGTGATGGATTTGCTGAAAGACTTCCTATTCATACAAGTAGTCTCTGTTGATAACCACTCAATCAATCGAAACACTCTACTCTCTTATACGATCGTCAGAAAACGCTGAAATTCCATCAATAGCTGAACATCCGATAGACTCCAACGAGAAACTTTTTTTACTTTTTGACTCGACGCACAATCTCAAGAACGTCTTCAACAATTTTCATGTTCGTCAAGTTTTCCGGTATCCTACACTTGATGGAGAATTATATGAAAAGGCAGTCTTAGGCAGGTCTTTTATATGAATAGACTATCCAAACATACCAGCATTGAAAAACTAATTGATAGTTATTAAGTCCTATATTGTTACCGTATTCGATATGAAAATTGAGAACAAAAATAACTAAAAAATATATAATTATGTAAACAGTTAAGTATGCAATTAGGCGGGATAAGACAGATTATTATTTACTATGTATTACTGGGACATGTAAGCATATGTGGAAGGGTATGTATGTAGGGTATATAAAAAATGCAGGCATGACAATTAATTTAAAAATGTGTTCCTAGAATACCAACTACAAAATTTCGATAAAATAATTTAGGACTCCACTTGTACGTGCATTATTTCTGTGTCCACTCCAGTACCTCTATTCCTCCATCGGGTTGACTGCTGACGATATTAAGACTAAAGTGCAGCATAATGCAGACGAAGCGACGTTGAAAGCTTTCGATAATGTCTATTCACTCGATACCTTACCACCTGCAGTAAATCACTATCCCATCTTTATTGTGCTAAACACTCATTCACAGAATTTAGGCGGTGAGCATTGGAAAGCGATCTTTATTGGAGAAGACCGACGTGGTGAACTATTTGACTCTCTTGCTCAACCTCCAAATATACCAACACAGCAGTGGTTGAGAAAACATACGCGTCAATATCAGCGAAATGAACGCATACTACAACATCCACTTTCATCAACGTGTGGTGCTTTTGTACTGTACTTCATCTTAAAACGTTTACATGTATCTCGATTTGCATCTGTTATTCAAAACTTTTCATGTAATCCATCCTCTAATGAAAAAATGATTTGTAAGTTCTATCATGATTTGAAATAAAAACATCATGTTGGAAAAATTGTTTTTTATTTTACAATCCGCTGGGTACGTACATACTCAATGAGATAGTCTAGGATCATATTTGCTTGTTCATGAGATTTTAGTCCAGTAATGATCACTTTACTATTATGAAAGATTGCCACATGCACAGGCAACCAACAACTAATGAGAGCTGCAGGAAAAAGTTCGGGTTCATAACACAAACTGTAACTGCTGGTACGAATCTTCAAAAATGATAGACTGTCACTCAATTGAGTAGAGATCACCATATTGTCCACAGTCAGATTCGACATCACACACCTCTCCCTCTTCCATATCCGACGTAGTAGTCTTTGTAGCTCTAAGCGCATTGACTGCGCCGATGAATGAGAAAGGGCGCCGAGAATCTGTACAGTCCCATTTGGGAAGAGTTGAAGATTCCGTGAATTGTTCATCTTCACCACTAACATTTGAGGACGGCCCGGGTAATACTTGCTGTTTGGAAGCTGTTGGCGTAATGTTGTGAGATCGATTTTGGTGTAGAGTCTGAAGCGACGGAGAATGTTGACGATGGTGTAGCGATGGCGCTTCATGATGAAAGAATGAGTAAATTGAGCGATGTACCTTCCTTTTATACTTTTCCCAACTACCTTGATGAAATGTGAAGTTAGTATGAAGTTGGGAATGATAGAGTTGAATTCGCCGATTGTTGACGCGCAGCCAGATGCGATTTCCGTGAATGTCTTTTCATATAGAAGTATTTCAAGTCCTTCATGATATGATGTAGAGATTGAAAATGACGATAAGATAAAACAAACTCTCTTCTCACATTTCCAGTTGAATCTTTGAAATAGACGTTTCGATCATGATCCGTTTCAATACGTTGTAGGGAATCTAATTTCCAACTCATGGTGCGTGGTAATCATATCTGATTAAGATTTGCATAGTAGGGCGATGAACTCACGACGAATAAATGTCATGATGGAGCGATGTATGTATCTTCTATACTTCTCCCAATTGTATTTGCGAAATGAGAAACAGTTTGCGGAATGAGAATGGTAGATTTGAATTTCATTTCTGTAATGTTGAAGCCAAACTTGATCACCCAAGGAGATGAATCTTAATGTTTCAAAATATTCCAAATCCCTCATGATATCATTGAGGTTGACAAATTGTCGCCATGTTAATGTAATCTCTCTTGATGTATGACCATGAGAATTTTTGAAATGTACGTTTCCATCACGATCAACTCTGATATATTGTAGAGAGTCCAAAATCCAAGTCTTCATGATGTTATGCAAAGTTGCAGATTAGCAATATAAAAATGTCGTTTTATCATATTTTGCTTAGCAATGCGGCTACAAAGAGATTTACTAGCAATCGAGCCGCACTCTTTTCTACTCCCATTGATCATGCACAACAGCTAAATGGGAATTGGGAAGTGGGTGTCACTCAACTTGTTTATAGCAACTGTGTCTATACTTTTGATCATGAGGTGATGACTATTAATATGAGGCGTACAGCTGCTTATCAATGTGAAAAGGGGTGCCGAGTATACATTCCACAGTGGCCAAAGAAAGATCTCTTATCATGTAAAAAGTTTATATATGATTTCTTGAATAAAGCGTGTAAACATATTGTCCAATTTACTCCGCACAATGATGATTATAATTATGTACATCATGTAGTTGAGAAAGATTGGATTGTTGGTTTAAGTCCAAGTTTAAGAAATGATTTAGGCTACCTCGCTAGCGCCTTAACAAGCTATGATAATTTTAACGTTAATTACCACATAAGTGGTCATAAACAGTTAATATATCGAGAGGAAGCTTATTATGTAGATCTTATTCCAAGAAATGAGAAGACGTTGGTGAAGAAGATTGTGATTAAGCCAAGAAAGACAAACATGACTCCTGAAACATTATTGAAGAAATTTAATTATCTCCTTCGAGTTGATGACAAACAAGTGGCAACATTGACTTATATTAAATCATCTAATCATATTGCAATAAGCAAATTAAATGATGATGATCTAGTATTAGTTTGTTCAAAAGATTTTCATCAGTTCTTACGACATCGTTCTGCAGCTGTTCATGGAAAATCTGATATGCAACATTTACCATGTGAAAGGTCAAATCAATTTGATACAGAATGGGCCGTATCTTTATACAGAAAGTGTGTAGAGCCTTTGGTGGTTTCTTACATGAAACAAGAGTGTTGATGCCTCGCATTATTACTTCGGTTAAATTGGTTGTAGATTATTTAAATGAAGTGATTAATGAGCAACATATTTCATTTTCTGAAAAAGAAGGTACTTTGTCTCTCACTATAAATGGAAAAGGTATTGAACTAATTATGGATAAAACTCTAATGGACATTTTGGGTTTTGATCAAAATATCTTTAAAAGTGGTACTGTAACCAAAGCTAGCGCAGACATGTCGCTATCGCGTCGTATTAACTATTTTCAGATATATTCCAATATTGGTGAAGATGTACGTGTGGGAGATGTTGAAGCTCCATTGCTAGCAATGATACCATACCAGCCAAAAAGCTGCAGTATTTTATCTGAGCATACTTTCAAGAAAGTGCATTATACAAAGCTGAAATCAAACTACATCCCACAAATTGATATTGCCATTTATGATGATGCTGGTGCGTTGATTCCTTTTCATAAAGATGCTGTGACAAGTATTACACTCCATTTCCGAATGAAGAGTTAATGCAAAAAGTATGCTAATATATTTTTCCAATGTGAATAATATGGAAAGTGAAAATAAGGACTCGTTTCTAATCTACTTGCCCAGTAATGCTTCTATGAATAAATTTCCCAAAAATAAACCATCAGACTATCGAGTAGAATTAAATCGGCCACTGCATTTAGAAGGTGAATGGGAAGTTGGCGTTTCTAGTATTTGCTATGATAGCAATATTCAGAATGTGAATGATTTGGAAGAAATGATATTGACTCCTCGCACCCATGATGGAATAACGATGAATAATGCATTTCAGTTCCCATACAATTTAACATCAGATGGAAAGTGGAACTATGAATGGATTCAGATAAAATCAGATTCTTATGAGCCATTTGGGAATGAGAAAAATTATTAAGGCATTCAACAGTGGTAATACTTCCATCATGAAGAATAAAAATCAGAAAGCTTATGAGTTTACTATCTATCATTGGAGTGGGAGACAGTTCCTCCGCTTTCATTCTTTTACTAAAGGTCTTACGCTGAGGTTGGATAGTGAATTCTATCCACATCTTGGTTTTGGTCATGGACTACATCTAACGTCAATTGCTACTGCAAATGTTAAAAAGTTTATTCAACTCGAATCAACAAATTTCATTATAGATTTAAAATATTTGATGAAGATGTTGTAGAATAGAATGCGAAGAACGCATCATTTTGAAAAAGCGTGGTGTTCAACCTTTATCACTTATTGAGTTAGTAAAACGATGGAATGAGACTGTGGGTAAGAAGTATGGAGAGAAAATTATGGCGGACAAAAATAAGTTGGTTATTCAGAAATATAATGACAAACTTACAGTTTATTTCTCTCCAACCTTGCGTCATTTTGTAAGACATTATACGCCTATTATTGGAAGCGGTGTGGTGTATGGTTCTCATGAATATCACACTAAAGCTGATTCAGTTAATGATGAATGGTGGGTGGACATCTATGGCGATCGCATCAAGAAAATTTACCAGTCTTATGAAGAATCTAAAGTTGCTATCAATATAATGCCGCGTCTATATCATACAGTTGAAAGCTTCATTCATGTAGTAAATCCTTATATACAACAGAAGTTGAAGCATGTGATGAAAAGTAAATATGATGTAAAGACACACCACATTTCGTTTTCAATTGAAAAACAACGCGTTGTTCTGAAACTGGGTGATGACATTCAATGTCAATTGAGTAAAAATTTGAAAAAACTCTTTGGTTTTTCAATGCTACAAACTGTGTTTGCTGCTGCGCATACGATTGGTATAGAAACACCAATGACACTTGATAAACATGAACAACACCTTTACATTCAAAGTGATTTGATTTTACCTATTTCTGTTGGCGAGAAAAAAGAATACATTTTACGTGATTTCATTCATGATAAAGACGCTTCATATGGAATAGTCGAGAAGATGTTTGAATCTATTTTCTATCATCCCGTCGTCAAACACACTATACCCTCTATTGCTATCAAAATTACCAATGGTTTACAAGAGTGCATCCATGTGAAAGATACTAAATCCCTCGTAACTTTAGTGTTTCGGGAAAACAAAGTGAAGTCATTGTGATATGTTTATTGAAATAACAAAATTATTTTTTTAAATGGGGGGTGGTGTTTTCTAGGTTGTTTAATTTTTTTTAGGGGGGATGGCTATTTTTTGGAGAGAGATAGAGATAGAGATAGGTATTGTTGTTTAATTATAATTAATTTGTGTTTATTGGTATATTTTGGGGGGTCTCGTCGGAGGGGGGGGGGTGTGTGGCCCGGGGGGGGGTTAATATATCCCCCCCCCCCCCCCCTCCCCTCCCCCCCGTGAGGTTTTTTTTTTTGTTTGTTTGTGGCGGGCCCCCCCCGATCTAGGTGGTATTCGGAGGCCCCCCCCCGTCGTTGGCGTGCGCCACTCCCCCCCCCCCCCCACCCCCGGGGGGGGGGGGTGGGTGGGGGGTTGTGGGGAGCGTGGGTGGGGGTCGAGGCAGCGAGGCGTGCGCCGGTAGCGCGGTAGGTGGGGGGGGTGAGGGGGGTGGTCTGAGGGGGGGGTTAGCGTGGCCGGGATGGGGTGGTAGCGGGGTCGGAGGTGTGCGTGGGTAGGGCGTGTGGGTCGTGTGGGGAACCACGGGGGGGGAGGGCCCATCCCCGGGTGGTGGGGGTTTGGGGGGGTGGGGGGCGTGGGGGTTGGGGGTCCGGGGGAGGGCGGGGGGGGGGTTGGGGGGGGCGGGGGCCGTGAGGAGGGGGGTGGAGCTGGGGGGGGGGTGGGTGTTTGCGGTGGGTGCCGGAGGGGGCTGAGCTGCGGCT